>SMDT01000647.1:0-150585 GCA_005392925.1 Aquilaria sinensis | reverse complement strand
TATTATTATTCTAGGGTTACAATTATGTTTGGCTTTTGGGCACAACACTAA
Organism: Aquilaria sinensis; assembly: GCA_005392925.1. Taxonomy (NCBI): domain Eukaryota; kingdom Viridiplantae; phylum Streptophyta; class Magnoliopsida; order Malvales; family Thymelaeaceae; genus Aquilaria; species Aquilaria sinensis. Next base: position 150,534 of record SMDT01000647.1, on the reverse strand, counting down.
CAGTTGGTTCTGGTCTTTGCAACATGTTTTACAGTTATGTTAAGTTAGGTGGCCATCCAAATATGTTTCATATGTTTGGTAAGTCTTCCAAGGTTGTAATAGCAAAACTGGAAATTTCTAGGCATAAGAGGTATTGGTGATGCATTGCCAATACCCGTGATGTGTTGTTAGCACCACAAAAGTTCACAGAAAGTTGATAACTGTGGCGATGTGTTGGCACAGATACGTTGGCCAACATTTTCCAACTTTGCTAGATGATTGAGGGGAGGCCCGAGGGGGTGCTTTGGCTACCTAGGGGTTTAAGTATTACAAGGGTACTTTAAGACCAAGGAGTTTTCTTGACATTTTGTGGTTACTTCTACCATAAATAAGAAAACTAGCTGTTAAAGGTCACAATGAGGTATCAGTAACTTGGGTGAAAGGTTTAGTACTATTGGTGAGCTAGCTGTGCAATCTGGCAAGAGATTATGATGTGGAAACTTAGTGCACCTAGTGGGTCTTTATGGCCTAGTTAACAATAGTTTGACCGTAGTGCATCTGTACAACATAATGGAGTTTTAACTAGTGATTTTTCACTACTTAGGCTAGTAAGCTATGCTTGCTAGTAGGCAAGCCTCTACCATATAGTTCAAGTACTAGGTTGAGGACAAGTCCCAAGGGATTGAAACCTATGTGCATAAGTTTAGCTTTAGGCTATAAGAGCTCATAGTAGATTACATATGTTCACATATATGTTGTCCTTAGTAACTTTTCTTGTAGGTGAAGTCCCCTTTTCAAAATTCCTGAATTCTCACCCCCTTGTTATGTTGTTCAAATTCTTGAATTCTCACTGAGGGTTGTCATGGTAGTTTGTTGTTGCAGGTACCTGCTCTAAGAATCTTTATGATTCTAGTCTACATGGTTGGTTGTTAGTTAAATAAAAGTGCTAGCAATAGTACTTTCTTCGCTGTAAAGTCTAGCAACATGTGAACAAGACTTTTTGACTCATCATTAGGACTTACCTCCAAGGTGGGAGTTACTTTCAAGAGATCTCAGTTGAGGCTTGTATATATTGTACACCTAGTTGCCTCCTTTGTCCATGTTTTGAGTGTTAAACTCTAGTGTTGCTCTTGTGTAAGGTGTTGGGTTTCGGGAGCCAAACAGCACAGTGGAATTTAACCGAAACCCTCCAGGATCCAACTGAAACAGGGTAAACCGGTGTTCGAAAATTTTCATACCTAATGTTCGGTTAAGATCTCTCATTCAACTGTAGAGTCGAATCACAAAACTTGAACAGTTGACGTGTTCAAGCTCTCCATGGTATCCACACGAGCCTCTCGGGATCACCACACTTCTACCACGTCCCGGCAGATGCGTTTCTTTTGCGCTCATAGTGCTAGCTTGCGTCCTCCAAGGAATTGCAAGAGAAGAGTGCGGCTGTCCTTTTGGGAGGTTAGGGCAAGGAGACCTAGAAATTTCTAACTAAAAGTTGTATTTATATTGAGACTCAACTTCTAGGCCTAATGGGCTTCAAAGCCCTAATCCAATTAGGATTTAATTTCGGGCTTAATAATGGCTCAACTCTTGGGCCCATTATTAATACGAAATTAAAGTGAAACCATAACCCAAATAATTAGCCCATGCACTCTAATGATCCAAATAGCTCTATGTGTGCGACCCAATAGGCTCTTACCACGTTGGCAATGATCATAAATCACATTTATGATCATAAGCAATGAGCGGTGTCTAGCAACACATCATTGCTACCCAAGTGACAAGATTGTCGATGATTCGACTAAACCTTTATGATCATCACCGATATATGCCATTGTCCCTTTGTCCAAGATATCAAGACTAAGCACGAGACATGGAATGTGTCACTCTCGTATAGCCCAATCTTTGGTTTCTTGATTACCGAGTAGACTGACTTAAACTGATGACATTGATATCGTATATCAACTCATCCGAGCATGGCCATGCATTTTCTAAGTCTCACTCTATCAAGGGGCCCGAAGATATCACTCCCGTTACATAGGAGGGACAAATCCCATCTTGATCATACAAATCCCTCCGCATGATATGTGACATACCCAATGACCTCCTTCAAGTTCACTCAGTTATGAGCAACAAAGGAAAGTATCAAAGTATGTGACTCACATGTAGGGAACCTTGATGATCTTAGGTCGAAGGACTACATATACCATGATCACTGTGAGAATCACTTATGACACTCATATAACGATCCATGAAGTGTTCTCTGTTGGGTTTCGGGAGCCAAACAGCGCAGCGGAATTTAACCGAAACCCTCCAGGATCCAAGTGAAACGGGGTAAACCGGGTGTTCGAAAATTTCATACCTAATTTTCGGTTGAGATCTCTCACTCAACTGTAGAGTCGAATCACAAAACCTGAACAGTTGACGTGTTTAGGCTCTCTATGGTATCCACACGAGCCTCTCGGGATCACCACGCTTCCACCACGTCCCAGCAGATGCGTTTCTCTTGCGCACGCAGTGCTAGCTTGCGTCCTCCAAGGAATTGCAAGAGAAGAGTGCGACTGTCCTTTTTGGAGGCTAGGGCAAGGAGACCTGCGAATTTCTCACTTAAAAGTTGTATTTATAGTGAGACTCAACTTCCAGGCCTAATGGGTTTCAAAGCCCTAATCCAATTAGGATTTAATTTCGGGCTTAATAATGGCTCAACTTTTTGGCCCATTATTAATATGAAATTAAAGTGAAACCATAACCCAAATAATTAGCCCATGCACTCTAATGATCCAAATAGCTCTATGTGTGCGACCCAATAGGCTCTCGCCACGTTGACAATGATCATAAATCACATTTATGATCATAAGCAATGAGCGGTGTCTAGCAACACATCATTGCTACCCAAGTGACAAGATTGTCGATGATTCGACTAAACCTTTATGATCATCACCGATATATGCCATTGTCCCTTTGTCCAAGATATCAAGACTAAGCACGAGACATGGAATGTGTCACTCTCGTATAGCCCAATCTTTGGTTTCTTGATTACCGAGTAGACCAACTTAAACTGATGACATTGATATCGTATATCAACTCATCCGAGCATGGCCATGCATTTTCTAAGTCTCACTCTATCAAGGGGCCCGAAGATATCACTCCCGTTACATAGGAGGGACAAATCCCATCTTGATCATACAAATCCCTCCGCATGATATGTGACATACCCAATGACCTCCTTCAAGTTCACTCAGTTACGAGCAACAAAGGAAAGTATCAAAGTATGTGACTCACATGTAGGGAACCTTGATGATCTTAGGTCGAAGGACTACATATACCATGATCACTATGAGAATCACTTATGACACTCATATAACGATCCATGTAGTGTTCTCATGGTGGGTCGGTCCAGTACACAAGTTCTCCAACTTGTACCCATATGTAGACTACATATCTCATATTAGTCTCCACATATGCTAGTCATTATGTATTATTGCAACCCGCTCCACAATAATACTAGACTAGGGACGTTTAAGAATATCATTATTCTAGGGTTACAATTATGTTTATTACGTTACGCAGAAACAAAACAACAAACATAATTGCTGGATTAATGCCTCAATAAAATATCATGACTCAATGTGCAAAAAATACAATCATCTCATGATTGGCTTTTTGGGCACAACACTAACAATCTCCCACTTGCACTAAAAGCCAATCATCCATGTATCTAATACCGATGGACCTAGAATGGCTATCATGCTTCTGCTGCGTAAGGGGCTTTGTCAGTGGATCAGCAATGTTGCTGTCTGTCGAAGTCCTGCATATCCTTACATCACCCCTCTCGATGATCTCCCTGATGAGATGATAGCGTCGGAGTATGTGTTTGGATCGCTGGTGAGATCGAGGTTCCTTAGCCTGTGCGATTGCTCCATTGTTGTCACAATAGAGCTCTATCGGGTCGGCAATGCTTGGAACCACTCCAAGTTCAGTGATGAACTTCTTGATCCAAACTGCCTCCTTCGCAGCATCAGAGGCGGCAATGTACTCAGATTCTGTTGTAGAGTCAGCTACTGTCTCTTGCTTTGAACTCTTCCAGCTCACAGCACCACCACCAATACAAAACACATAACCAGATTGCGATCTAAAATCATCCTTATCGGATTGGAAGCTTGCATCGGTGTAACCCCTTACAACGAGCTCATCTTCACCTCCAAAGACCAAGAATGCATCCTTAGTCCTTCGTAAGTACTTAAGGATGTTCTTAACAGCTGTCCAGTGACTCTCACCGGGGTTCGATTGGTACCTACTCGTCATGCTCAAAGCATATGAGACATCGGGACGAGTACATATCATGGCATACATGATAGATCCAATTGCTGAGGCATATGGAATCTTACTCATGCGCTCTCTCTCCTCGGGTGTACTCGGACACTGAGATCTAGAAAGAGTGATACCATGTGACATGGGCAAGAATCCTTTCTTGGAATCTTGCATGCTAAACCTCTTTAGCACCTTGTCAATATATGTACTTTGACTTAGGCCAAGAAGCTTTCTAGATCTATCTCTATAGATCCTGATGCCTAACACATAGGCTGCTTCACCCAAGTCCTTCATAGAGAAACATTTCCCTAGCCAAGTCTTCACAGACTGTAGCTCAGGAATGTCATTCCCGATGAGTAGTATGTCATCTACATACAACACCAAGAAGACAATAGCGCTCCCACTAACCTTCTTGTAGACACAAGGTTCATCTTCATTTTTGATAAAACCAAACTCTTTGATTGCATCATCAAAACGAAGATTCCAACTTCGAGAAGCTTGCTTCAGTCCATAAATGGACCTTTGCAATTTGCACACTTTATTGGCATTCCCAGGAGTGACAAAACCCTCAGGTTGTGTCATGACAAAACCCTCAGGTTGTGTCATGTACACATCCTCAAGTAGCTTTCCATTTAGGAATGCAGTTTTGACATCCATTTGCCATATCTCATAATCATAGTGTGCAGCAATAGCAAACAAAATTCGGATGGATTTAAGCATAGCAACTGGTGAAAAAGTTTCATCATAGTCAATACCATGAATTTGCTTGAAACCTTTTGCTACCAATCGTCCCTTAAAGGTAATCACATTACCATCCATGTCAGTTTTCTTCTTGAAAACCCATTTGCACCCTATGGGTTTTACCCCTTCAGGTGGGTCAACCAAAGTCCATACTTGGTTTTCATACATGGATTCCATCTCGGATTTCATGGCCACTAGCCACTTCTCAGAGTCAGGCCCCGACATAGCTTGTTGGTAGGTTGTGGGCTCATCCTGATCCATGAGCATCACATCACCAGTGTGAGTCACGAGAAATCCATATCTCTCGGGCTCACGCCGAATCCTACCAGACCTACGTGGGCTCTGTGCTACAGGAACAGACTCTTGAACCACAACATCTTGTGGTGTCTGTTCAGGTTCCATTTCAGGTTCGATGTCTCCTTGTTGTTCTTGAATTTCTTCAAGTTCTACTTTCCTCCCACTAGTTCCTTTAGAGATAAACTCTTTCTCTAAAAAGACACCAGTTCGAGCAACAAACACTTTTTGCTCAGAAGGATTGTAGAAATAGTAACCCTTTGTTTCTTTGGGATACCCAACAAAAAGGCATTTTTGAGATTTGGGCCCTAGTTTGTCAGAGGATTGACGTTTCACATAAGCATCACAGCCCCAAATCTTCATAAAAGACAAATTGGGACGCCTCCCACTCCATATCTCATATGGTGTCTTTTGAACCGATTTAGATGGAACTCGGTTTAGTGTAAAAGCGGCTGTCTCTAGAGCATGTCCCCAAAAGGAGTTTGGAAGGTCAGCTTGACTCATCATGGAGCGAACCATGTCTAACAGAGTTCGATTTCTCCTTTCAGATACACCATTCCATTGAGGTGTACCTGGTGGAGTGAGTTGTGATACTATACCACACTCCTTCAGATAGTCAAGGAATTCTCGATCCAAGTACTCTCCACCTCGATCTGATCGAAGCACTTTGATACTTTTCCCGAGTTGATTCTCTACTTCATTCTTGAATTCTTTGAACTTTTCAAAGGATTCTGACTTGTGTCTCATAAGATACACATAGCCATATCTGCTGAAGTCATCAGTGAAAGTAATGAAGTATTGGAAACCTCCTCTAGCTTGTGTAGACATAGGGCCACATACATCACTATGTATGAGTCCTAGTAAGTCATTAGCCCTTTCACTTTGCCCTGTGAATGGGGCTTTGGTCATCTTGCCCAACAAACATGACTCACATGTCTCATATGATTCAAAATCAAATGAGTCCAAGAGTCCATCCTTATGGAGCTTGGATATGCGGGTCTCATTTATATGGCCCAAGCGACAGTGCCAGAGATAGGTCGGGTTTGAATCATTTAATCTGACCTTCTTGGTATTCACATTATAGATTGGATCTTCGAGGTCTAGAACATACAACCCATTGCTAAGTTGAGCACTACCATAAAAGATTTCATTCAAATAAATAGAACAACATTTGTCCTTTATTATAAATGAAAAACCTTTCTTGTCCAAACAAGAAACAGAAATCAAATTTCTACTAATAGTAGGCACAAAGTAGCAGTTGTCTAATTCTAAAACTAATCCACTAGGTAAAGTGAGAACATAAGTCCCTACGGCTAAGGCAGCAACCCTTGCTCCATTTCCAACACGTAGGTCCACTTCACCTCGGGCCAATCTTCTACTTCTACTTAGATCCTGCACATTTGCACAAATGTGAGATCCACATCCAGTATCCAATACCCAAGATGAGGAAGTAGAAAAGTTAGCCTCTATAACAAAAATACCTGAAGTGGAAGTCTTACTTCCCTTTTCCTTAGCAAGTTCTTCAAGATAGAGCTTGCAATTGCGCTTCCAGTGTCCAGGTTGCTTACAATGGAAGCACTCCCCTTCCTTTGCCACACCACCCTTTCGTTTCAGTGCAGCTGAAGAAGAACTAGCATTGGACTTTCCATTAACTTTTATCCTTCTTCTTGTTGGCTTTTCCCTTTCCCTTGCCCTTTTGAACCATAAAAATGGGCTTAGCCTTCTTAAGGTTTTGCTCAGCAGTTCTCAACATGTTGAGTAATTCAGGAAGGGACTTGTCAAGGTCGTTCATGTTATAGTTCATGACGAACTGACTGTAGCTTTCAGGCAACGATTGCAAGACTACATCAATAGCCAACTCTTTCTGAAGAGCAAATCCCAAATTCTCAAGATTCTCAATGTACCCAATCATCTTGAGCACATGAGGACCCACGGGACTTCCCTCAGACATCTTGCACTGAAACAATGCCTTAGAGGTCTCAAACCTCTCATGCCTAGCTTGCTCTTGGAAAAGCATTTTGAGATGTTCGATCATATCGAACGCCCCCATGTTCTCATGTTGCTTCTGAAGCTCAGATTCCATGGTAATAAGCATGAGGCATGCAACATCCAAAGCATCATCAGAATGCCTCTTGTGAGCATCCCTTTCAGCTCTTGGAGCAGTGGCAGCAGGCTCATTCGGAATGGGCTGCTCTAGGACATAAGCCTTTCTCTCTTGTTTGAGGACTATCCTCAAGTTTCGGTACCATTTGAGAAAGTTGGTCCCATTCAGTTTTTCCTTCTCAAGGATCGATCGCAACGAAAGTGTCGATGTGTTTTGTGCCATGGTTATCTACAACAGTAAATATGCAGTGTAAGAGTCATGTATTTTAATTCATTTAATAAGGACTTTTATTAAACGATACTCCCACTATTTTCCTCAAAATAATAACCCTCGATATTATTTCGGAACACCTCGGCGCTAAGGTATTCTAGTGGGCCAAGATCCATATTTGACCACAACCTGAGTCAGCTTTGGCTTTTCTCTCAAGTTACAGCTATTTAGGTAGGCAACTCCTTGCCAATTGCATCTTATGCAACTCTTGGATAGTTGGGTGAACAACACTTGTCCAAGCTCATCTCATGAACTTAAGCCCAACTCTATGCCTCTAAGTCCCTAATCCTATTAGGATGACTTAGTTAAGTCGAACCCAAAGTTAGCAATTTGGATATCACTATTATCCCATCGCGCCTTACCAAGATGAACATAGGTGCTTTGCTTTGGCAAACCCACCTAATGTTGATCAAAGTCTTGACGAGTGCCAACATTTGGAAGGCATCACATTTAATGACTTAATATTTGTTTGAGGGATTTTTTTCTTTTGATCTCACCAATTTGTTATCTCCGGTTGTCTTATACATGCATCACATACAAATATAAAACATGCATCTCATGCGTACAAGAAAGTAAACGTGACATGGTTATAGCCCAAACTATGCGATATTCTCAAGCCAATGAGAATATCATAAAAGCCTAAGAAAAGAAAAGAGTCTTCACAAGCTCCTTCTCTTCCTTTCTTGGTTGCCCTTTTGTTGTCACCTCCTTGGACATGCCTCCTTGGATGATCCTTGGACATACCACCTTGGATGATCCCATAATGCACCATTACATCAATAATAGAAACCTCGAGTTACATTCGAGGGGAGTAAGGTGAGAAGAGAATGTACAATGAGAGTGATAAGAAAAGGCACGACTTGCAGGCCGTATTTACAAGTACAACCAATCAAGGGCTATAACCATGCACCATGCTTCAAACACCAATCAGCATATCATGTCAAATCTCATTCAACAAAGATGCATGCCAATTTTCGCGTGTTGATTAACCAGTTTTTATTTATGTGGCGCTTCGCATATGGCGGTCCCGCTGGCCTGTCAGTGGGCGGTGGTTCCGCTGACCGGTCAGCGGACGAGGTCAAGGGGAGCCGCCCTTGCGGGGGGCGTGGGGGGCAGCGCCCCCCTGCGCAAAAAATTTTCTTACAATTGCTTAGCCCGAAATCTTGTATTTTGAGAAAGTAGGCACCCGAGACTCCTCTATTCGAGCCACCAAAAATACCTTACTTTCAGTGCCTGAACAGGCTGAATCCGAACCAAGCTAGGGTTTCTGCAACTATTGCAAGAATCCTAATCCATATAGGTATCTCATACCATTCAATTTGAGATTAATCTCATTAACCAATTTGTGTCGTTTCTTCATATATCTCATATGTTCATTACGAATTCCAGTTTCATGCATCTTGAATCAATCTAATTAATCATGGCCGAAAAGCAACCGAACACATAGCATCATGCGATTCAACACTCAATCCCGATTTAGGGTTTCACCAGTAGCTCTGATACCACTGTTGGGTTTCGGGAGCCAAACAGTGCAGTGGAATTTAACCGAAACCCTCTAGGATCCAAGTGAAACGGGGTAAACCGGGTGTTTGAAAATTTTCATACCTAATTTTCGGTTGAGATCTCTCACTCAACTGTAGAGTCGAATCACAAAACCTGAACAGTTGACGTGTTCAGGCTCTCTATGGTATCCATACGAGCCTCTCGGGATCACCACGCTTCCACCACGTCCCGGCAGATGCGTTTCTCTTGCGCTCGCAGTGCTAGCTTGCGTCCTCCAAGGAATTGCAAGAGAAGAGTGTGGCTGTCCTTTTTGGAGGCTAGGGCAAGGAGACCTGCGAATTTCTCACTTAAAAGTTGTATTTATAGTGAGACTCAACTTCCAGGCCTAATGGGTTTCAAAGCCCTAATCCAATTAGGATTTAATTTCGGGCTTAATAATGGCTCAACTCTTGGGCCCATTATTAATACGAAATTAAAGTGAAACCATAACCCAAATAATTAGCCCATGCACTCTAATGATCCAAATAGCTCTATGTGTGCGACCCAATAGGCTCTTGCCATGTTGGCAATGATCATAAATCACATTTATGATCATAAGCAATGAGCGGTGTCTAGCAACACATCATTGCTACCCAAGTGACAAGATTGTCGGTGAATCGACTAAACCTTTATGATCATCACCGATATATGCCATTGTCCCTTTGTCCAAGATATCAAGACTAAGCACGAGACATGGAATGTGTCACTCTCGTATAGCCCAATCTTTGGTTTCTTGATTACCGAGTAGACCAACTTAAACTGATGACATTGATATCGTATATCAACTCATCCGAGCATGGCCATGCATTCTCTAAGTCTCACTCTATCAAGGGGCCCGAAGATATCACTCCCGTTACATAGGAGGGACAAATCCCATCTTGATCATACAAATCCCTCCGCATGATATGTGACATACCCAATGACCTCCTTCAAGTTCACTCAGTTACGAGCAACAAAGGAAAGTATCAAAGTATGTGACTCACATGTAGGGAACCTTGCTGATCTTAGGTCGAAGGACTACATATACCATGATCACTATGAGAATCACTTATGACACTCATATAACGATCCATGAAGTGTTCTCATGGTGGGTCGGTCCAGTACACAAGTTCTCCAACTTGTACCCATATGTAGACTACATATCTCATATTAGTCTCCACATATGCTAGTCATTATGTATTATTGCAACCCGCTCCACAATAATACTAGACTAGGGACGTTTAAGAATATCATTATTCTAGGGTTACAGTTATGCTTATTACGTTACGCAGAAACAAAACAACAAACATAATTGCTGGATTAATGCCTCAATAAAATATCATGACTCAATGTGCAAAAATACAATCATCTCATGATTGGCTTTTTGGGCACAATACTAACATTCTCATGGTAGGTCGGTCCAGTACACAAGTTCTCCAACTTGTTGTTAGTATTGTGCCCAAAAAGCCAATCATGAGATGATTGTATTTTTGCACATTGAGTCATGATATTTTATTGAGGCATTAATCCAGCAATTATGTTTGTTGTTTTGTTTCTGCGTAACGTAATAAGCATAACTGTAGCCCTAGAATAATGATATTCTTAAACGTCCCTAGTCTAGTATTATTGTGGAGCGGGTTGCAATAATACATAATGACTAGCATATGTGGAGACTAATATGAGATATGTAGTCTACATATGGGTACAAGTTGGAGAACTTGTGTACTGGACCGACCCACCATGAGAACACTTCATGGATCGTTATATGAGTGTCATAAGTGATTCTCATAGTGATCATGGTATATGTAGTCCTTCGACCTAAGATCAGCAAGGTTCCCTACATGTGAGTCACATACTTTGATACTTTCCTTTGTTGCTCGTAACTGAGTGAACTTGAAGGAGGTCATTGGGTATGTCACATATCATGCGGAGGGATTTGTATGATCAAGATGGGATTTGTCCCTCCTATGTAACGGGAGTGATATCTTGGGCCCCTTGATAGAGTGAGACTTAGAAAATGCATGGCCATGCTCGGATGAGTTGATATATGATATCAATGTCGTCAGTTTAAGTTGGTCTACTCGGTAATCAAGAAACCAAAGATTGGGCTATACGAGAGTGACACATTCCATGTCTCGTGCTTAGTCTTGATATCTTGGACAAAGGGACAATGGCATATATCGGTGATGATCATAAAGGTTTAGTCGAATCACCGACAATCTTGTCACTTGGGTAGCAATGATGTGTTGCTAGACACCGCTCATTGCTTATGATCATAAATGTGATTTATGATCATTGCCAACATGGCAAAAGCCTATTGGGTCGCACACATAGAGCTATTTGGATCATTAGAGTGCATGGGCTAATTATTTGGGTTATGGTTTCACTTTAATTTCGTATTAATAATGGGCCAAGGAGTTGAGCCATTATTAAGCCCGAAATTAAATCCTAATTGGATTAGGGCTTTGAAACCCATTAGGCCTGGAAGTTGAGTCTCACTATAAATACAACTTTTAAGTGAGAAATTCGCAGGTCTCCTTGCCCTAGCCTCCCAAAAGGACAGCCACACTCTTCTCTTGCAATTCCTTGGAGGACGCAAGCTAGCACTGCGAGCGCAAGAGAAACGCATCTGCCGGGACGTGGTGGAAGCGTGGTGATCCCGAGAGGCTCGTGTGGATACCATAGAGAGCCTGAACACGTCAACTGTTCAGGTTTTGTGATTCGACTCTACAGTTGAGTGAGAGATCTCAACCGAAAATTAGGTATGAAATTTTCGAACACCCGGTTTACCCCGTTTCACTTGGATCCTGGAGGGTTTCGGTTAAATTCCGCTGCGCTGTTTGGCTCCCGAAACCCAACACTTGTACCCATATGTAGACTATATATCTCATATTAGTCTCGACATATGCTAGTCGTTATGTATTATTGCAAGCTGCTCCACAATAATACTAGACTAGGGACGTTTAAGAATATCATTATTCTAGGGTTACAATTACGTTTATTATGTTACGCAGAAACAAAACAACGAACATAATTGCTGGATTAATGCCTTAATAAAATATCATGACTCAATGTGCAAAAAATACAATCATCTCATGATTGGCTTGTTGGGCACAACACTAACATGAGGAGCATTAGTCTACTTCTTGTTGAATGCCTTCACACAGTTGTTATGCATAGTATTAACCATATGATGTTGATTTTCTACATTTTGGCTATTTTAACTTGTTTTTTCTGAAAAGTAATAGCCGAAGGGCTATCACCCACATGACCATCTTATTGCTAGACCTGATACCACCCTCAGGGATTTATACAACCAACCTTGGGAGAAGGATCTAGACCACCCTCAAAAAGGTATACGACTGACTCCAGGAAAAAGACTCTTTGCCATCCTTTGGAGTGCATACAACCAACTTCGGGAACATAGTTCTATCATCCTCAATAGAAGAAATGCCCCCTGAAAATGGTCTGCAGATTTGAAGGACTTTCTCCAGTCACCCTTAGTGAAATCCTTGTCTGAAAGGGTCTCAGATCCCCAAGGGGTCTTAGGGAGAAATGACAAATACAGTTGGGGGATCTCTGATAGAAATCTTGCACATAACCACCTATGGCTAGCTGTAGACACCTCTCCCTAAAAGTGAAGAACAAATCCAGCTAAACATGTGTCCTGGTCTACTCAAGCTAAGCATAATGGCCTAGTTACTCACTCCGCGGTAGTCCAGTTATGGTGCCAAAATTGTGCATTTAAAACTCCCAAGATTGGTATGTTTTATAGGCCATTAGAACAATACCCTTACTTTGCATGCATATTGGTCCAACGATTACACACATATTCACATTTTATACACACCATGGCAGCAACAAAGGAAAACATTAGCACAAGTCTTAATCTTGGCTACCACACATTAGGCAATCTTATTAAGTGTAAGTGACCAGCCACTAGACCTAAAACTTCTTCCAAAAAACTGTATTAATCTAGACATGTAACCTTATGTTTTATTTTACTTCAGTATCAAGTATAGTCTTTAATCAAACCAAAAAATTTGGTATTTCATCAATAGCCCACCTATGGACCAAGTTATGAATTTTTGAAGTTGGTTACAAAATTCTGACCAAATGAACAGTAACTTGTCCAAATTTACAATGTCATATCTTTGGCTACAGGGCTCCAAATTCAGAAATTCTCAATCCTAGTTCAACCTATAGATGTGCTCTACTTTTGATCAAAATTTCATACCAAGATTCATTCTTCATAGGGAGATATAGAAATTTGAGTGGAAGGGCAAAATTCTGGTCACTTCATGACCATTTTGCCCAAACAAAATTTCATAAGTGTGCAAACACTTCATTCACAAATGGTAAGCCCTCCAAGGCTATCCTGTACATGGCACATGGCCAATACACATAGAAATTACATGCTTTTGTATCTAGCAATTTTATGTGGCCAAAAAAGAATTTACAATTAAGCAGCCCATCATTCACACTTAGACAGCTTTTGCACCACATCACATACATAGCCAAAACATTACTCAAATGTTTACATACTTGTCTCATTTTACTAGCACTACATATTGGTATTAACCCAGCTAAATATGCACCCTAAGTTACAAAAGTGCTGATAGCCGAAGGACTATCGCCTCTCCTAGAACGTACCTCCTACCAAAAGCATGCTCGGGAAGCCTGGCACCATCCAAGAGAGGCACTAGTACTGACCTTGGACTAGGCGAATTCCAGTGCCTCGAACTCGGGATTTAGCCTAGTACCCCAGAGAGCTCCAAAGGTGCAGACAGCCCCCTCGGGGGATTAAACGGATCGCCTTCGGGATAGAAGAATCAGCTACCACAAGCAAGAGAGGATTTCCCGAAGGCGGAACCTGCGAGCTAGGCAGCGCCCCGAACTGCGAACATAACTCCCGAAGAAGGGTGTTCGTCCCAGAGAGTGACCTCGCCCAAAGGACATCGGGAGTACGGAAGGAGCATTTAAGGAGCCTCTGACACATCGCCCACAGACGCACCATGTCACCTCAAATGACGTTCTGACATGCCGACGCCGCCCAGGCCTTGTCACAACCTGTCTCGGACCAAGGCTCGAGGGAGCCTACAAACAGCTACTTGTCCCCTGTGTCCAAAGGTACACAGCAGATCTGACCGAACACGTGTCACGATCTGAACGGGCCAGACACTTCTATAAATACCAAAGAACAGCCCCTTGCAAAGGGTTGGTCAGTCAGTTGAGAGGGTACGAACAGGCAAGGCCACTAAACCCCTGAGTGCTCTTTTCCTTCACCTCTCAGAAAACTAACTTGGGCATCGGAGGCTCCTCCTCCTAACCTTTCCTTTTGGGCTCTTCAAGTACCACTCCCTGGGAAACCTCCACTCCGGGCGTTCTCCTCCTCAAGAAGTCCTTCCAAGCACCACCATGTCCTCCAGCGAAGACGTCTACGGACATCATTTGGCGCCGTCTGTGGGAAACCACCCTCAGGTTGTCGTCGTTGAGACTCGGCGTTCTAAGGACAAAGGACTCCCGAAGTCCCCGTCCGCGCCTGAAGTCCGACCGGCTGCTGGGCAAACTTTTCCAGGGACTTCCACACCCGAGGAAGAACGTCCTCTGGTCAGAACCATGAGCTTCCTCTGTGACTTCCAACGCTCTGTTGTGGCTGAGATGACACAACAAATAGACAGAAGATGGCCACAACAAGCTCAAACCCAAAGGTCTCCTTCACTGGTACGCCCTCGGGAAAAGAGCCCCAAAGCAGTCCGCCGCAGTTCGGGGAGTGAAGACCCACGTGAGGAGTCTTCAACAGAAAATATGCCCCTCGGGGCACGCCTTCCAGGGCAAACGGGGCCCAACCAACCCAAAATTCGACGCCGAAGGAGCCCTTTGCCCGAGACGAGGTCACCCTCTCCCCGACGACGAAGCCATTCTCCGAAGAGGCGCCGTCAATCTCCTCCACCTGAGGAAGAACCTAGCGCCGCCGCCCTCATGGAGAAAATATTGGCAAGGCTGGACCAAGTCGAGAGGCAGGTGGCTCGCAAGCCAGTTTGGGCCAGACTGTCTGAGTCTTTTTGTGGGGATCAGTCTCCTTTCACCCGAGCTGTGGTCGAGGCAGCTATGCCAGGTGACTTCAGGGTACCTCGGCTAGGCTAGAGACGTACGATGGTCGGACCGACCCACAGGCCCACCTGACGAAGTACAGACGCAGCATGATGATGCACGGTGCGGACGACGCCACCTTGTGCAAGTGCTTCGAGGTCACCCTCTCTGGGCCAGCAACCGCGTGGTACAACTCCTTGGCTCCAGGAATCATCGGAAAATTCCAGGAGTTATCAACAGCCTTCACCCAACAGTTCATCGGGAGTCGCCCGACGGCGAAGATGCCCGTTCAAATGTTCGACATAGCGCAAAGAAGCGGAGAAACTATACGCGACTATGTCGAGAGGTTCAACAGAGAGGCTTTAAGTGTTCCAGACTTTCGGCCTGAAATACGCATCCTCGCCATGACAAGGGGCCTTCGGAGGGATTCCCAACTCTTCTACGAATTCTCCAAGGACCCTCCAGACACACTGGGCGAATTCTACCGACGGGCCGAACAGCACATGACGGCCGAAGAACTAAGAATGGGCGGACCCAGGCCCGAGCACACCCGTGGCGAGGGGCCCAGCCAGCAGGCACGCTATCCGACCGACCAGCCACCCCGACCCCGGAGGATGCGAGGAAGGAAACCCCCGAACTTCACAGCGCTGAACACCACGAGGACCAACATCCTCATGACTCTGGAGAGGCAGGGAACACAAGTTCAGAGGCCAAGGGCCATGACCGCTGAAAATAGAAAAAACATGAAGAAGTTCTGCCAATTTCATCGCGATCATGGCCACGACACTGAGGATTGCTTCCAGCTGAAGAAGTATATTGAATCGCTGATAAAACAAGGCCAACTTCGGCGGTACCTACGGTTGCCTTCCCCGAAGGGGAGGAAAGAGGAGGAAGGAAAGGTAGAAGATGAGGACTACGACTCCGACAGGCGGAGAAACCGAAGTCCGAAGAGGCGCCCTCCACCCCCTGCGGGAGTCATACAAACAATCACGACGGGGCTCCCATCCTCGGAAAGAAAAAGGAAGGCCAGGGAAATAGCTGTCATGGACTATCAAAGTCCGGCGAAGAAGCTATCCCGAAAAGATGGTTCCACAGTCGTCTTCCCTCACGACGACCCACTCCTGATCATGGCAAGAATTGGAAACTGGGATGTGAAAAGGGTATTCAAAAGGGTATTGCTTGATGACGGATCAAACGCTGACGTCCTATTTTCACAACTGCTGCCGAGCTTGGGCATATCCATCAGTGATCTCAGGCCTGTCACTTCACCGACCTTCGGGGTAGGACCGTCCGAGTTACCCGTCCTCGGATGGATCGACCTTCCATTAATGATGAGAGGGACTTCGGTCAAAGGACCAGCTGAGTTGTTTGCCTCGACAATGGCGAGGTTCATCGTCATGGATGTCCCCTCATCATACAACGCCATCCTTGGAAGGCAGACGCAGGGAAATCTGCACATTCGCCCTGACGTGAGATATTTGACTGTCACTTTCGCCACCAAGGAAGGAGACGCAGAAATCTTCATAGATCAGGGCGAAGTAAGAAAGGTGTTCGTCAAAGCCCGAAAAGCCCCAGCAAACAATTCCACACAAGCTGTAGAAGCAGGGGCTTCAAAGTCAAAAAATGGCGAGAAAGAAGTTTCTGGCAAGGTAGAAATGGAAGAAGTGGAACTTATCCCAGGACGAAGTACCCGAATAGGGAAAAACTTGTCCGAAGGAGATAAGAAAAAACTTGTATCCTTTCTGGTAATGAATAAAGACCTGTTCGCCTACTCGCCGAAAGACATGCCGGGGGTAAATCCGCGCGTAGTACAACATAGCCTCAAAGTAAGTCCGGAAGCAAAGCCTGTCCGGCAAAAGAAACGGGGCATCTCAGCCCATAAAAATGACTTCGTCAAAACCGAAGTCCAACGTTTATTGGAGGCAGATGTAATCAGGGAGGTCAAGTACCCCGAATGGCTAAGCAATGTGGTGATCGCCACAAAAGAAGGAAGCAACAAACTTCGGATGTGCATCGACTTCAGAAACCTGAACGATGCTTGCCCAAAAGATTCATATCCTCTCCCGCCAATAGATCAACTGGTAGATTCAACTGCCGAATACGGGCTCCTAAGTTTCCTAGACGCCTTCAGCGGCTACCATCAAATAAAGATGGACCCCGAAGACGAAGAAAAAAACAGCCTTCATCACCGAGGGGGGGACGTACTGTTACACCAGGATGCCCTTCGGGCTCAAAAACGCAGGAGCCACCTACCAGAGGTTGATGGGCAAGGTCTTTAACGACCAAATAGGGAGGAACATGGAAGCCTACGTAGATGACATGATAGTCAAAAGCAAGCTTCCTGTTGACCATGTCACAGACCTAAGGGAGACTTTTCACCAGCTCAGAACCTTCGGAATTCGCCTTAACCCCGAGAAGTGCACCTTCGGGGTAAATTCGGGAAAGTTCCTTGGGTACGTGGTATCAGAAAGAGGCATTGATGCTAACCCAGAAAAAATTAAGGCTCTGTTGGAATTCCGAACTCCTGCCACAATAAAAGATGTGCAGAGACTTGCTGGAAGAATAACCTCCCTCAGCAGATTTATTTCCAGATATGGAGACCGGTGTCGAGCATTCTTCAAAGTCCTCACTAAGGCAGCAAAAAGGGAGGATGACCTCGGGAGTGATGATCGTCCTTGGAATGAGGACTGCCAAAAAGCTTGGGAAGAACTCAAAATCTACTTGGCTCGCCTGCCCACTTTGCGACAGCCCTGTGAAAGAGAACCTCTTGTGTTGTACCTCACCGTCACAGAAAAAGCAGTAAGCTCAGTCCTTGTGAAAGAGGAAGGGCCGAAGCAGTGGCCAGTCTACAATGTGACCAAGTCCCTGCACGGCGCCGAAATCAGGTATCCTTTATTACAGAAAGCTATATATGCCTTGGTCCTGGCAGGAAGAAGGCTACGACCATATTTTCAGGCTCACCCCATCATCGTCCGAAGTAGTTTACCCCTGCGGGACGTCATGAAGAAGGTTGACCATTCGGGAAGGCTCTCCAAATGGTGTATAGAGCTTGGCGAACACGACATCACTTATGAACCTCGGAAAGCCATAAAAGCTCAAGCCTTGGCAGATTTCATTGCCGAGGTCCCCATTACCGAGGACAGCCACCCAAGTCCCGACGAAAATGAGCCAGAATGGGCCTTGTACGTTGATGGTGCCTCGGGCGCCGAGCACCAAGGAGCAGGGGTGATCATCAGAGGCCCCGAAGGCCTGGAAGTAATGAAGGCCATTAAGTTCAGCTTCAATGTCACCAACAATGTGGCTGAATATGAAGCCCTCATAGCGGGCTTGCGCCTGGCCAGAAAAATTGGTGTCAGAAACTTGAAAGCCCATAGCGATTCCCAGCTAGTAGTTCGGCAAACAGCAGGGGACTACGGGGCGAAGGATCCAACACTGGCAAAATACCATGAATTAGTAACGAAGCTTATTCGAGAATTCGACACCGTGCGAATCAAGAGCGTGCCTCGCAGACATAACGCTGAGGCAGATGAATTGGCAAAATCAAAAGCATATACTGAGGTGCTAAGCCAGCCGAGCATTACAGTGCTGAGCATAATGACTTCGGGAAGAAGCTGGAAAGACCCAATAAGAACATATCTCGAAACCAATACGCTCCCCGAAGACCCCAATGAAGCAGCAAAAGTGCGGAGACGCTCCGGTCGTTTCTTTCTGATTGGAGAAGAGCTATATCGGCAGGGATATGCAAATCCGCTACAGAGGTGTGTTGGCGAAGAGGATATTGAAATAATCCTCCAAGAAGTTCACGAAGGCGCTTGTGGTTCGCACATCGGAACCGACGCCCTGGCAGCGGTGATACTTCGCCAAGGATACTTTTGGCCTACCCTGAGGAAAGACGCCAGGCGGTTCGTCCAGAAATGTGGTAATTGCCAAAGACATGCAAAAATCCAGAGAACACCCTCGGAGCTGGTGACTTCGGCAAACTATCCCTGGCCCTTCGCAGTTTGGGGCATAGACCTTATCGGGCCGCTCCCGACAGCGCCTGGGGGCGTGAAGTTCTGCGTAGTCGCAGTAGACTATTTCTCTAAATGGGTCGAGGCAGAACCTTTGACGACTATCTCGGCAAGAGAAGTGCACAAGTTCATATGGAAAAACATAGTATGCAGATTCGGTATACCGAGGGTGCTAGTGGCTGATAACGGATCCCAGTTCATAGACAAAGGGTTCCAAGAGTTTATCAGCAACCTCGGAACAAAGATGCACTTCGCCCCGGTAGCTCACCCCCAAAGCAATGGGCAGGTGGAAGTATCTAACAGGACCATAAAAGATGGTCTGAAAAAGAGACTGGGGGAGGCAAAAGGGAAATGGCCAGGAGAACTCCAAAGCGTTCTATGGAGCTACCGAACAACGCCCCGAAGAGCTACAGGGGAAACTCCTTTCTCGCTCATCTTCGGTACGGAGGCCTTGATCCCAATAGAGGTAGTGCGACCATCAATACGAGTGCAGGTATTTGATGAAAGTGGAAATGACCTCGGCTTAAGAACCAAGCTCGACCTCGTCGGCGAACATAGAGAAATAGCGGAACTAAGAAGGAAAGCTTTCCAGCAAAGAGTGGCCGCCGCTATAAACTTGCGAGCTAGGCCAAAAGGAATAAAAAAGGGTGACCTCGTTCTCCGAAAGGCGGAATTCGCACCCCGGAGGCCGTCACACGGCGTACTTCGCGCGAATTGGGAGGGACCTTATCTGGTTCTTGCCGAAGTACGAAGAGGGGTGTACAAGCTCGGTGACGCCGAAGGCGTGGAATTAAAAAACACTTGGCATTCAGATGCCTTGAAAAAGTTCTATGCTTAGAATCTTGACGAAAGGGTTTACATTGTACAAAGTTAGAAAAATTTTCTAGCTACACGGGCTTCTGAAAGAAAGATTCTTGAACAAAAGAAATACTAAAATTCCGCGAAGATGGTCGCCAGAATAAGCATGGGTGTGATTTCCTGAAGTCCCTCGAGCGAGCATGTTCGGGACAACAGGAAATGTAAAACCTTGCGAGAATTTCTAAATACAAAGGCTTACAGAGAACCGATCTAATCTTCCGAAGTCTCTTGAGCAAACACGTTCGGGGCAAAAAGGAATGAACAATCTCACAAAAAAAGACTTAGCCAAAATTTCTTACAGGAAAGAAAAAAGTCTTTATTAACAGACAAGATCGGCTTACAAAGAAGAAGGACTACCAAGAAAGAAAGAGTACAAGGAAGGAGAAAAAGAAGGCAGAAGGGGCCTGAGATAAATTAGGGATTCTCGGCGTCCCGAGAGCCACTAGCCCCTGCATCCTTTTCCGCCACCACCCGCGCCGGAAGAGTCTGAGGCAGGTTCAAGTGCTCGAGCTTGGACCAAGTCCACCGAGGTCCCTCAGGAATATTCAGGGCCTCCAGGAAAGAAAGGT
Source organism: Aquilaria sinensis (assembly GCA_005392925.1). Lineage (NCBI taxonomy): Eukaryota > Viridiplantae > Streptophyta > Magnoliopsida > Malvales > Thymelaeaceae > Aquilaria > Aquilaria sinensis. The sequence goes on along the minus strand of SMDT01000647.1, from coordinate 129,790 downwards.
CGAGATCTGGAAACTTCAGAAGAACTTGATGACGAACGAGACAAAACCCGTCTTGAAAACCAACTTTGGTCATCTCGTCGGATTTCCTCTTCTCGACCCCAAGATCATTAAGCTCCTTCTCCAGGTCTTCAACCTTTTTCCTTAATGCCTTCACCTTCTTTTTTCTCGACTCATCCTTCCCCTTCTTCGAAGAATCGACCTCGGCTTGAAGTGCGGCTTTCTCGGCCTCCGCCTTCGCCAGAAGAGCCGCAGAATCCGACTTCTCCTTTTGAAGTGCCTCATTAACCGAAGTCAGCTCCGCCACTTTTCCGCCGAGGTCGGAAATCTTCTGGGAGGAGTCCTTTATAAGTTCTTCTTTTTCCTTCGCAAACTCCTCCCGAAGGGCAGCAATCTCTGACGCCGAAGTCTGGGCCAGCTGAGTGTTTCGAGCAAGCAGGTCCGCGCACTGGGTCTGGTATTGTTCTATAGTCTTTGAAGCGGCGGCCCGGTACATCCCCTGCCTCGCCACCCGAACTCTGAGGAATCCGGCATATCCCAGCAGCTGCAGAAAAACAGAGGCAAGAATGAGACAAGGCAAAAAAGGGAAAGCCAAATGCTTAGAAGAAATCAGAGACAAAAAAGGGGCAAGGAGAGAAACACACCTGGGCGGCGTGCTCGGAAAGCTTCGCGGCGAGGGAGTCATCATCCGGATGAGCCCCCGCGAGGGCCCTGAAAGAAGCTTCAGTCAGGACCCCCTTTGCAATCTCCTTGGCCATGAGCGGGCAGTCTTCGGAGTACATGTCCATGTCCTCCGTAAAGGACCAAAACGGCTCCTTCGGAATCTTCCCCTTCGGGATATGGGCATCCCGAAGGGCCCGCTTCCGGGCATGCTCGGCAACCCAATCCGGAGGAAGAATCTCCTCTGCACGACAAAAAGCAGAAAAATTGTCAAACACAAGTAGCTGCCAAAAAATTCAAAAACTGAGTGTCTAAGGCATCAAACCTGGTGGCACTTCGGCAACGTCGTCGCCAGAATCCAGGGCCCCCTCAGAAGAAATCTCCTTCCCTTTCCTCTTGCGGCGATCTTCGGCAGAAGGGGCTTCCACCAAAGCGTCCAGAAGAGCCGCCGAATTAGGGCTTGAAGGACCAACATCTGCACCGACCTCGGTCGAAGGCGCAGCAACGGTTACCTCGGGCTCCTCGCCCACCTCCTCGGAAATCTCCGGCATAGGAGGGGGCACGGTCTTCTTCGATCGTTTGGCCGCCGGAGGCCCCCCGCCAGTCGCCTTCCGTCTTCGGGAGGCAGCCTTCTTTGTTTGTTCACCTTTCTCGGCCTGCCCAATGAAAAGCGATCGGTAATAGGCAGCAGTATCGTCGCCCATCTCTGAAAAAGAGAGAAAACATCAGCGTAAGTCCAAGATGAAATTAAAACAAGGGGACTTGGAGATGACTTACTTTCGAAAAAATCCGCATAAGTAATGTCCTTCTGAAGAAGTTTTACCAGCCAGGAGTCCTTCCCAGCAATGGCAGGAGCCGGCATCTCGAGGTCCGTTTCATGCTCCTTTACCACCTTCAACTCCCGAAGGACTTCTTCGGTCATCAACTTCCAGTTAATTGGAAAGGGGTAAAGGGGGCGCGGTGGGACCTCGGAATCCCAGTCAGAGACTGCTCGGATGCGCTTGTCAAAGTCCGCAAAAATGGTTGTTAACTGGGGAGTTAACAGCATCTTCGGGTCAACAACATCCATCATGAGCTTTCCCTGAGCCCACTTCGTCGGGACGTGCGACCAGGCCTCCTCCTTCTTCATAAAAAAGAATTTCTGTTGCCACCCTCGCCAGCTGTCCTTGTTGGCAAAGGTGAACTTGTATTTTTTGCTCCCTGACCCCCGAGGTAGCATGAAATAGAAGCCACTCTTTGGGATCACGAAGAGCTTGTAGTACTGCAGAAAAATGACAAAGTGTGGCTCTATACCGAAGACACCACACATACAAAGAAAAGCATTGAAATAGCAGTACGAGTTCGGCGGAAGTTGGTTTACGGCAATGCGATGGAAATCGCAGAAATCGCAAACCATCTTCGGCGGAGGATACCGAAGTCCGGCCTTCAGTTGGGCACGGAAAACAGTAACCTCGTCACTACGGTTTGAAAAGCTATATTGGTCCGAACGAGGCAACCTCGTAGTGACGTAGGAAGGAAGGAAGAACTTCTTTTTCCATTTTTTAAGTTTTGCAGAAGTGGTGCAGCAGGGGTGAGAAAGAAGGGGTTCCCAGCTTTCGGGAATAGGCATGACTGGCAAAAAACCGAGTTCGGAAAAAGGCAAAAAGCTATTTCGAAGAAAAAATTTGGAAAAACAGAAGAAACTGGAAGCTAAAACCCACCAAACGTTTTGCCAAAATCTGGATTTGAGGACGCCGTCGTGAAATGGTTGCTGGAAAACCACTCTGTCAAAAAGCACCGCCGTGAGAGAGCAGGAAAAACACTGCGGCAGTTGAGAGACAGGAGAGAGCAAAAGCAAAAGCAAAAGTGGGGTTATGAAGGATTAAGGGTATATATAGGCCGAGGAAGGGTAGGCGAATCGACGTCATAAGTGCTGAGCGAAGGCGAATCGTCGCCATAATTGCCCATTTTGCATAAAAAGACACGCCCGCTGTAACCGATGTAACCCTCTCCAATGACCGCGTGCCACGTGTCAGCAACCACGCCAAATAAGGAACACGCTTTCTGACGAATAGCGCGCCACCCCAGACTGACACGGCTGGGCACGAGACGAGACGTTTCAGTGACCTACAAAGATTACAGAAAATAGGCTACCTCGGAGACACCAAGAGACAGTCTGTGCTACGTCTACAGACAAAAGGTGTATCTTCGGCACAGGTACCATGCATAAAGCCCCGAAGGGTACCCTCCGAAAGCTGACAAAAGCCAAAGTCCCTACTTCGGCTTCTAGGGGGGGCATGTGATAGCCGAAGGACTATCGCCTCTCCTAGAACGTACCTCCTATCAAAAGCATGCTCGGGAAGCCTGGCACCATCCGAGAGAGGCACTAGTACTGACCTTGGACTAGGCGAATTCCAGTGCCTCGAACTCGGGATTTAGCCTAGTACCCCAGAGAGCTCCAAAGGTGCAGACAGCCCCCTCGGGCGATTAAACGGATCACCTTCGGGATAGAAGAATCAGCTACCGCAAGCAAGAGAGGATTTCCCGAAGGCGGAACCTGTGAGCCAGGCAGTGCCCCGAACTGCGAACATAACTCCCGAAGAAGGGTGTTCGTCCCAGATAGTGACCTCGCCCAAAGGACATCGGGAGTACGGCAGGAGCATTTAAGGAGCCTCTGACACATCGCCCACAGACGCACCATGTCACCTCAAACGACGTTCTGACATGCCGACGCCGCCCAGGCCTTGTCACAACCTGTCTCGGACCAAGGCTCGAGGGAGCCTACAAACAGCTACTTGTCCCCTGTGTCCAAAGGTACACAGCAGATCTGACCGAACACGTGTCACGATCTTAACGGGCCAGACACTTCTATAAATACCAAAGAACAGCCCCTTGCAAAGGGTTGGTCAGTCAGTTGAGAGGGTACGAACAGGCAAGGCCACTAAACCCCTGAGTGCTCTCTTTCCTTCACCTCTCAGAAAACTAACTTGGGCGTCGGAGGCTCCTCCTCCTAACCTTTCCTTTTGGGCTCTTCAAGTACCACTCCCTGGGAAACCTCCACTCTGGGCATTCTTCTCCTCAGGAAGTCCCTCCAGACACCACCATGTGCTCCAGCGAAGACGTCTCCGGACATCAAGTGCCTCAGAGACAATTGACTCCAAAAATAGATGTTGGACATCTGCTGCATAACACAATAAGCACCATCAATAACAATACCAAATGTGCTCCTGAAATAACCAAACTTTCCAGATCACAACTAGATACATGGAACTTAAAATACCTAAAATTTTAGATCAAAATTCAAATGACGAAGGTCAGTTTGAATGTGATCTTTTTGCTGGACCTAAAATGGCAAAGTTGAGGCAGTAAGTTTCATTATGAAACTTAGTGAGGGAAACACTTTGTTTCTTAAGGACACATGACCCTCATTAAAACCTGCATCCAAAGACACTAAAACAAAAAACCTCAATGCATATATGCAAGATATAGCAACCAAATGTAGTAGCCATTCAAAACCAACAAACACATGAAATGCGGCAGCAACATAAACAATAGGTTAGTCCATAAAACATGCAGTAAACTTACATAAATCACTATGGCAGCCCTCCTCAAGCTAATTCTTGGCCTTGGGATGATTTTAAAACTAGTTAGTACTAACTTTGGGCTCTAGAACGCTCATTTCAATGCCACTATTGTGCACTTCATACTAGGTCACAAAACCTTCAATAAGTGCACTCCCCTCACTAACATTTGTTCAGCAAGCTTATGGCTCTCTTCCAAGCTTATCCCTAGCTCCATGGATCCTTGAAAATATAGTAAACAATCTATGAGAGCAAGAGAACCCTTACCAAGATGAGTAGGCCGAATTTGAAGCTTGATGCTTGAAGCATTCAAGCAATAGCTATAGTTTGCTTCCAATTGCTTCCTTTTGCCTTCAATTTCAATCTTGGAGGTATGGTAGCTATGGATGAGCTATGGAAGAAGTGTGGAAGAGGGTGATGGCTGGTTGGGTAGAATATGAGAGAATAAAAATTGAGTTTGGCTTGTTAAATTAGCTTTAGGACACTAAACATCCTTATTATCCTTAATAATGCTTTATGTCATTTTCTTTGCCATAAGCATGATTTCTTTGTCCCAAACTTATTGGTCCATATTTTTCCCACCTTTTTTACTATTCATCAATCCATAACTGGCTCCCCTATTATAAGATAGCCCCATAATTCCATCGTTTGACTTGAGTCAAAAGTTTGAACACCTTAAGGTCCACATTAAACATGCTTTGTGTCCAATAGACACTTCTTAAGCATACTGATGTGAAAAACATTGTGAACACTTGACATGCTTGGTGGTAGAGCTAACCTATATGCTACCTTGCCAACTTTGTCCAAGATCTCATAAGGAGCTATATATCTTGGAGCTAACTTGGTTCTTCTACGGAATCTGACAGTGCCTTTGGTTGGTGCAACTTTCAAACAAACATTGTCACCAGCCTCAAACTCCAAGTCTTTCTTTCTTTGATTCACATAGGTTGTGGTTTTTCCATTGGTTGCTTTTAATCTTTCATGAATCTTCTTGATCTTGTCAATAGTTTCCTCGACAATTTTAGGACCCAACTTTAGCCTATCTGAGGCTTCCACCCAAGAGTGTGGTGTCATGCATCTTCTTCCATATAATGCATCATAAGGTGCCATGCCTATGGTGCTCTGATAACTATTATTATATGAAAACTTCACCAATGTCAAGTGTTGGTCCCATTCACCCATAAAATACAACACACAGCTCCTAAGAATGTCTTCCTATATCTGTATCACCCTTTCTGTTTGCCTATCAGTTGAAGAGTGATAAGTAGTACTCCGGTGGATTTTGGTACCTAATGCTTTGTGGAAAGCCTTCCAAAACCAAGGTGTAAATCTTGGATCTCTATCAGATATAATGGAATTTGGTATTCCACATAGCCTCAGTATCTCTTGGACATACATCTGGGCCAACTTTTCTAGAGAATCTTTGAGTTTCATAGGTAAGAAGTAGGCACATTAAGTAGGCACATTTGGTTAGCCTATTACAATGACCCATATTGTATCATGCCTTAATCTAGTCAAAGGTAACCCAGTCAAAAAGTACATGGTTATATTGTCCCACTTCCTCACTTGTATAGGTAGAGTCTGTAGGGTACCAGCTGGCTGGTGGCTTTACCTTTACCCCCTGGGATGTGGCACATTTGGAGATATAAGTAACTATATCTCTCCTCATATTTGGCCACTGGAAGTGAGTCTTCAAGTCTTTACACATTTTCTCACTTCCTGGATAGATGTTCAACTTGGTTGTGTGAGCTTCTTCAAGTATTTCATCCCTGAGCTTTGGTCCTTTACGCATATAGTTTCAGCCCTTAAAGCATAATAATCCTTACTTGTAGGCAAAGGATTCTTACAATGAAGCTTTTTCCTGGAGCTTCAATCAACCTTTTCTTGAGCTTCTAAAAACACTTTTCACATTTCTCAGCCCACTCAAATCTTAGACCCTTCTTCGTCAGATGAGTAAGAACAAAGGCAATCATGGAAAATTCTAATACAAATCTTTTTGTAGTAGCTAGGTAATCCTAGGAAACTTATAATTTCCTTCATAGTGTTTGTTCTTTCCCATTCTTGCATTACTTTGACCTTTTCAGGGTCTGGTTTAAGGCCTTGTGCATCTATGATGTGTCTAAAGAAAGACACTTCTCGTATCCAGAAATCACACTTGGATAACTTGGCATAAAGCTGATGTTCCAAAAAAGTCTTTAAGATAATCTTTAGATGATGTTCTTGTTCATTTTGATCCTTTTAATACACTAGGACGTCATCAATGAACACAACCACAAATTTATCCAGATGTGGTCTGAACACCCTATTCATCAGGTCCATGAAAGTATGTGGGGAATTAGTAAAAAAAAATGGCATGGCTATGTACTCATAATACTATATCTGGTCCTAAATGCAGTCTTAGGAATGTCCTCTTCCTTTGCTCTCAACTGGAAGAATCCAGATCTTAAATCTATCTTGCAGAATATCTTAGCTCCCTTGAGTTGATCAAATAGATCTTCATCTTAGGGAGTGGATACTTTTTCTTGATAGTCACTATATTAAGCTCCCTGTAGTCAATGCACAATCTCAGTGATCCATCCTTCTTTTTCACAAAGAGAACTAGAGTTCCCTATGGTGAAACACAAGTCTTTATTAACCTTGTTTCAAGAAATTCATCAAGTTGTTCTTGAGCTCATTCCTCTCAGTGATAGGCATTTTGTAAGGAGGATTGGATATTGGACTAGCTTCTAGTTGCAGCTTGATCTCAAACTCAATCTCCCTTCATGGAGGAATACCTAGCAAGCCTTTAGGTAAGACTTGTGAAAAGTCTCTCACTACAGGTACTCTGTCCACTTCCTCTTCACTGTACAATTCATTAAACGCACAACAATAATCATGCACAAAAACCATAGGTATCACATCTAGTACCTCTAGGGCCACGCCATGCATTTCATACACTAATTCCTTAGAATTCACTAGTGCATGCACTTCACCATCAGGCAATGTGATTTCTCTCTTAGCACAATGAATTCTTATGTTATGCATAGCAAGCCAATTCATACCTAGCTCTATATCACACTTAGGAATGTCTAACACTAGTAGATTAGTCATAACCTTAGTCTTTCCTACTACTAGCTCATAATTCTTAGCTAGATCATTAGTGAAAAGACATTGACTACCTATTGTTTTCACTAAGGATAACCTATGCATGATTTTAGTGGGCAACTTCTGATGGGTTTCGGGAGCCAAACAGTGCAGCGGAATTTAACCGAAACCCTCCAGGATCCAAGTAAAATGGTGTAAACTGGGTGTTCAAAAATTTTCATACCTAATTTTCGGTTGAGATCTCTCACTCAACTGTAGAGTCGAATCACAAAACATGAACAGTTGACGTCTTCAAGCTCTCTATGGTATCCACACGAGCCTCTCGGGATCACCACGCTTCCACCGCGTCCCGGCAGATGCGATTCTCTTGCGCTCATAGTGCTAGCTTGCGTCCTCCAAGGAATTGCAAGAGAAGAGTTCGGCTGTCCTTTTTGGAGGCTAGGGCAAGGAGACCTACGAATTTCTCACTAGAAGTTGTATTTATAGTGAGACTCAACTTCCAGGCCTAATTGGTTTCAAAGCCCTAATCCAATTAGGCTTTAATTTCGGGCTTAATAATGGCTCAACTATTGGGCCCATTATTAATACGAAATTATTGTGAAACCAAAACCCAAATTATTAGCCCATGCACTCTAATGATCCAAATAGTTTTATGTGTGAGACCCAATAGGCTCTTACCACGTTGGCAATGATCATAAATCACATTTATGATCATAAGCAATGAGCAGTGCCTAGCAACACATCATTGCTACCCAAGATGATTCGAGTAAACCTTTATGATCATCACCGATATATGCCATTGTCCCTTTTTCCAAGATATCAAGACTAAGCACGAGACATGGAATGTGTCACTCTCGTATAGCCCAATCTTTGGTTTCTTGATTACCGAGTAGACCAACTTAAACTGATGACATTGATATCGTATATCAACTCATCGGAGCATAGCCATGCATTTTCTAAGTCTCACTCTATCAAAGGGCCCGAAGATATCACTCCCGTTACATAAGAGGGACAAATTCCGTCTTGATCATACACATCCCTCCGCATGATATGTGGCATACCCAATGACCTCCTTCAAGTTCACTCAGTTACGAGCAACAAAGGAAAGTATCAAAGTATGTGACTCACATGTAGGGAACCTTGATGATCTTAGGTCGAAGGACTACATATACCATGATCACTATGAGAATCACTTATGACACTCATATGACGATCCATGTAGTGTTCTCATGGTGGGTCGGTCCAGTACACAAGTTCTCTAACTTGTACCCATATGCAGACTACATATCTCATATTAGTCTCCACATATGCTAGTCGTTATGTATTATTGCAACCCGCTCCACAATAATACTAGACCAAGGACGTTTAAGAATATTATTATTCAAGGGTTACAATTATGTTTATTACGTTACGTAGAAATAGAACAACAAACATAATTGCTGGATTAATGCCTTAATAAAATATCATGACTCAATGTGCAAAAATACAATCATCTCATGATTGGCTTTTGGGCACAACACTAACAACTTCATGGAATCAACAAATTTGCTAGCCACTATAGACACAGATGCACTAGTATCAAATAGAACACTAACAGGCATACCATTAAGGTAAATGTTACCTCTTTGTGCTCCTACCTACTGTGATGTCTCTGGCCTTTCCACTTGGAACACTCTGCCAGCTTTTTGGATTGGAGGCCTTTGCACTCGAGGATTCAGTCTCTAAATTCCCTCCCTGGGTGCTGCCTCACTGGGTCCAACTCTAGTAGGTCTCACCGGACCTCGGTCTTTTAACCTTCTTCCTTGCACATGTGGGCAATCTTTGATCCAATGATCCATTGCGCCACACCTTACGCAAACTTGAGTACAAAAATACTAAGGTTACTTTCCATGAAACTTGTTGCATTTAGAGCTGTTAGTGTTGTGCCCAAAAGCCAATCATGAGATGATTGTATTTTTGCACATTAAGTCATGATATTTTATTAAGGCATTAATCCAGCAATTATGTTCATTGTTTTGTTCCTGCGTAACATAATAAACATAATTGTAACCCTAGAATAATGATATTCTTAAACGTCCCTAGTCTAGTATTATTGTGGAGCGGGTTGCAATAATACATAACGACTAGCATATGTGGAGACTAATATGAGATATGTAGTCTACATATCGGTACAAGTTTGAGAACTTGTGTACTGGACCGACCCACCAAGAGAACACTACATGGATCGTTAGATGAGTGTCATAAGTGATTCTCATAGTGATCATGGTATATGTAGTCCTTCGACCTAAGATCATCAAGGTTCCCTACATGTGAGTCACATACTTTGATACTTTCCTTTGTTGCTCGTAACTGAGTGAACTTGAAGGAGGTCAATGGGTATGCCACATATCATGCGGAGGGATTTGTATGATCAAGATGGGATTTGTCCCTCCTATGTAACGGGAGTGATATCTTCGGGCCCCTTGATAAAGTAAGGCTTAGAAAAATGCATGGCCATGCTCGGATGAGTTGATATACGATATCAATGTCATCAGTTTAAGTTGGTCTACTCGGTAATCAAGAAACCAAAGATTGGGCTATACGAGAGTGGCACATTCCATGTCTCATGCTTAGTCTTGATATCTTGGGCAAAGGGACAATGGCATATATCGGGGATGATCATAAAGGTTTAATCGAATCATCGACAATCTTGTCACTTGGGTAGCAATGATGTGTTGCTAGACACCTCTCATTGCTTATGATCATAAATGTGATTTATGATCATTGACAACGTGATAAGAGCCTATTGGGTCGCACACATAGAGCTATTTGGATCATTAGAGTGCATGGGCTAAAAATTTGGGTTTTGGGTTCACAATAATTTCATATTAATAATGGGCCCAATAGTTGAGCCATTATTAAGCCCGAAATTAAATCCTAATTGGATTAGGGCTTTGAAACCCATTAGGCCTGGAAGTTGAGTCTCACTATAAATACAACTTCTAGTGAGAAATTCGCAGGTCTCCTTGCCCTAACATCCCAAAAGGACAGCAGCACTCTTCTCTTGCAATTCCTTGGAGGACGCAAGCTAGCACTGCGAGCCCAAAAGAAACGCATCTGCCAGGACACAGTGGAAGCATGGTGATCCCAAGAAGCTCGTGTGGATACCATAGAGAGGTTGAACACGTCAATTGTTCAAGTTTTGTGATTCGACTCTACAGTTGAGTGAGAGATCTCAACCGAAAATTAGGTATGAAAATTTTCGAACACCCGGTTTACCTCGTTTCACTTGGATCCTGGAGTGTTTCTGTTAAATTTTGCTGTGCTGTTTCGCTCCTGAAACCCAACAAGAGCACCTTAGGCTAAGGGACTTCCCTTTAACCTTGCCCTCACCACCACGATGGGAACTCTTGGCAATACCCTTGCCATGTCGTGGCTTTTTCTGCTTGCCTCCTGCTTGGATAATTTGCCATGGTCGACTAGGAAAGTACCTAGTCTCATACTCCTCTTGCTCTACTAATAGAGATTTCTACACTACTTTATAGTTGGTGACTGCTGCAAAAGGTCTTTCAGCCTTTTTGATGTTTGGCCTTAGGCCTCTGGCAAATCTTTTGGCCTGTCACTCCTCCAGTCCATGATACTGAGGAGCATACCTCAACAACAGATTGAATTTGTGCTCATACTCTAGGACATGAAGGTTGGCCTGCCTTAGAGCATCAAATTCAGCTTGCTTTATATCCTTGATGGCATCACTAGTGTATTGCTCCTGAAATATTTAACCGAACTCTGTCTAGCTCATCTCAATATCTCTTCCTATCCTTCTGCCCTTTCTGCACAGCATACCTATCTCAGTTGTTTCTCCACCACATCTTTACACTGCCTACCAAGTTGTACGTATCCAGTGACACCTTCTTGGTGACGCTGAGTGGCATCCTCTAAAACATCTTTCCTATGAAGATTAACCACTCTTCAGCTCTTTCTGGTCCTGCTCTTCGATCAAACTATGGAGGTCTTAGTCCTTGGAAGCTTTCCAGCACTTTGACCTCATCTAGGCCTTTTAGATCCTCTACTCTCTATCTCCTGGATCTATGAGATTCCAAGGCATGGTGATGCTCTCTAGGCTTTCTCCTGCCCCTTCTCTCATGATCTTCCTCAATCTTATTCCTAGTGGAGGAATGGTCATATACTGAGGGATTAGTCTTGGACACCTGACCAATGTCAGATCTTACTCTTCTACCTCTGAGATTTCTCCAATCCTCATCATCCACCTCATCAACTTAATCATTTTTGTTTCCTGTTCTTCCAAAAGGGACATGTTTAGGTGAGTTATTAGCTTCCATTTCCAGTTGCTACTATGGATCCTGAACTATTTCTACCTGTGTTATTGGGAGTCCTTGATATTGTACCTAAATCAGCGTTACTAAGTTTTCATTGATTAGAACTATGTCTGTCTGAAGCTTTAACCAATCTATGGCACTTCAGGGTTTGGTACCCCCTGTTGGTCTAGATTCTCCGCTTCCTGTCCAATTCTTTGTTGCCTACATTCAGTAGGAGGCCTTCGGGGTGGTTCCCCTCTCTAGTGGCAACCAAGTTTACTTCCTGCGTTGATGAGTCATCATAGAGCATATATAAAGACCATAGGTATCTCAATGGTACTTAACACTAGCAACTAACCACACTGAGTTCATGTATGTAGCTAGCATGAAATGCAACTATATGCTATATACATGTGTAAACCATGCTCTCATATGAACATCTGATACCTACTCTGGGCTAGTCCAGTTATGATGCCAAAATTGTGCATTTAAAACTCCCAAGATTGATATGTTTTGTAAGCCATTAGAACAATACCTTTACTGTGCATAACTGAGGCAATCATGGAAAATCCTAATACAAATCTTCTGTAATATCCAGCTAATCCTAGGAAACTTCTGATTTCCTTTACTGTCTTTGGTCTTTCCCATTCTTGCACTGCCATAACCTTTTCAGGGTTTGCCTTAAGGCCTTGTGCATCTATGATGTGTCCTAGGAAAGACACATCCTTTATCTAGAATTCACACTTGGATAACTTGGCATAAGGCTGATTTTCTAATAAAGTCTTTAAGACAATCTTCAGATGATGTTCATGTTCATTTTCATCCTTGGAATACACTAGGAAGTCATTTACGAACACAACCATAAATTAGTCCAGATGTGGTCCGAACACCCTGTTCATCAGGCCCATGAAAGCAGCTAGGACATTAGTCAAACCAAATGGCATGATTGTGTACTCATAATGCCGATATCTAGTCCTGAAATGCAGTCTTAGAAATGTCCTTTTCCTTTACTGTCAACTGGAAGTATCCAAATCTCAAATCTATCTTGGAGAAGATCTTAGCTCCCTTGAGTTGATCAAATAGATCCCTAATCCTAGGCAGTGGATACTTGTTCTTGACTATGACTGCATTAAGCTCCCTGTAGTCAATGCATAGTCCCAATGATCGATCCTTCTTTTTCACAAAGAGAACTAGACCTCCCCATGGTGCAACACTACGCCTTATGAACCCTTTTCCAAGAAGTTCATCAAGTTGTTTTTTGAGCTCATTCATCTCTGTGATAGGCATTCTGTAAGGAGGAATGTGTATTGGACTAGTTCCTGGTTGCAGCTTGATCACAGACTCAATCAACCTTGGTGGAGGAATACCTGGCAGGTCTTTAGGAAAGACTTGTGAAAAGTCCTTCACTACAGGTATTCTGTCCACTTCCTTTTCACAGTACAATTCATTAAATGCATAAAAATAATCATGCTAAAAAATCATAGGTATATAATCTAGTACCTCTTGGCCCATGCCATGCGTTTCATACACTAATTCCTTAGAATTCACTAATACATGCACTTTACCATCGGCCAATGTGATTTCTCTATTAGCACAATCAATTCTTATGTTATTCATAGCAAGCCAATTCATACCTAACACTATATCATACTTAGGAATGTCCAACACCAGCAGGTTAGTCATAAGCTTAGCGTTTCCTACTACTGGCTCACAATCCTTAGCTTGGTCATTAGTGAAAAGGCATTGACTACCAGCTGTTTTCACTAAGGACATCCTAGGCATGATTTCAGTAGGCAATTTCATGGCGTCGACAAATTTTCTAACCACTATAGACATAGATGCACTAGTATTAAACAGAACACTAACAGGCATACCATTAAGGTTAATGTTACCTCTTAGTGCACCTCCTTGCTGTGAAGTCTCTGGCCTTTCCACTTGGAACACTCTGCTAGATCTTTACATTGAAGCCTTTGCATAGGAGGAACTGGTCTTTAATGTCCCTTCCTACATGTTGCCTCTCTGGGTTCTGCTCCAGTAAGTCTCACCAGACCTTGCTATTTTGACCTTCTTCCTTGCACTTGTGGGCAATCTTTGATCCAATGTTCCATCGCACCACACCTTAAGCAAGCTTTGGTATCAAAATTGAAAGGTTTCTTTCCACGATACCTCTTGCATTTAGGGCACCTTAGGCCAGGGGACTTCCCTTTAACCTTTCCATCACCACCAATATGGGAACCCTTGGCAATACCCTTGCCATGTGGTGGCTTTTTCTACTTGCCTCCTGCCTAGCTAGTTTCAGCTGGTCCACTGGGAAAATACCTAGTCTCATACTCATCTTGCTCTACTAATAGAGCTTTCTGCACTACTTCATAGTAGGAGACTACTCCAAAAGATCTTACAGCTTTTTTGATGTTTGACCAAAGGCCTTTAACAAATCTTTTGGCCTTTAACTCCTCTAATCCATGATACTAAGGAGCATACCTCACCAACTGATTGAATTTGTGCTCATACTCTAGGACAATAAGGTTATCTTGCCTTAGAGCATCAAATTCAGCTTGCTTCATGTCTTTTATAGCATCACTAATATACTGCTCCTGAGAAAGCTGAGTGAACTCTAGCTAGCTCATCTCAATATCTCTCCCTAGCCTTCTGCCCTTCTAGACAGCATGCCTATCTATCATGTTTCTCCACCATATTTTTGCACTGCCTACCAAGTTGTAAGTAGCCAGTGACACCTTCTTGGTGGAGCTGAGTGGCATTCACTCAAATATCTTCTCTATGAAGATTAATCGCTCCTAAACTCTTTCTGGTCCTCCTCTTCCATCAAACTGTGGGGGCCTTAGTCCTTTAAACCTCTCCAATAGTCTAACCTCATCTAGCCTTCTAGATCCTTTGCTCTCTGTCTTTTGGATCTATGAGACTTTTCAGCATGGTCTTCCTAGTACAAGACTGGTCATAGACTCAGGGATTGGTCTTGTACAGCTGACCAATCTTAGACCTTACTCTTCTTCCTCTTGGATTTCCCCTATCCTCATCTTCCACCTCAACAACTTCATCATTTCTATTTCCTATTCTTCCAAAAAGAACATATTCAGATGTGTTCCTAGCTTCTTCTAGTTGCTGCTATGGATCCTGAAATGCTTTTGCCTGTGTTACTGGGACTCCTTGATGTTGTGCTTGAATAAGCCTTACTAGGTTTTCATTGATTAAAGCTAAGTTCCTCTAAAGCTCCAGTCCAGGGTAGTCCAATTAAGGTGCCAACATTGTGCATTTAGACTCCCAGGATTGGTAATGTTCTGTAGGCCATCAGAACACTACCCTTAGTGTGCATACCCAAGTGGCCCTCTTGGGCACTATGTAAACACATGCATATTGGTCCAACCATCACACACATATTCACATTTCATGCACACCATGGCAGCAAAGAAGGAAAACAATAGCACAAGTCTTAATCTTGGCTACCACACATTAGGCAATCTTGTTAAGTTCTAGTGACCAGCCACTGCACCTGTAACTTCCACTAATAAAATGTATCATTCTAGCCTCATACCCCCCTGTTTTATTTGCTCCATTATCAATTATAGAATTATACCAAACCAAGAAATTTTGTTTAACATCAATAGCCCACCTATGGACCAAGTTATGGATTTTTTAAGTTGATTACAAAATTCTGAGCAAATGAACAGTAACTCAGCCAATTTTGAAACGTCATATCCTTGGCTACAGGGCTCTAAATCCAGAAATTCCAAATCCCAGTTAACCTTCTTGATGTCCTCTAGGTGTGGTCAAAATTTCATACCAAGATTAATTCCACACAGGGAGATATAAAACTCTAGGTCCAGAGTCGAAATTTTGGCAACTTTTGGACCATTTTGCTCATACAATTTTTCCAAACCATGCAAACACTTCATTCACAAGGGGAAATCCCTCCGAGGCTATCCCATATATGTCCATTAGACATAGGAATTACATTCCCTTTGTTTTAACAACTTTATGTGGCCAAAACAGAATTTACAAGTAAGCAGCCCATCATTCACACTTAGGCAGCTTTGCACTACATCACTTACATAGCCAAAACATTACTCAAATGTTCACATACTTGTATCATTTTACATACACTACATCTACATGCATACATGCACTACAATATGGTCTTAACTCAGCTAAATACGCACCCTAGGTTACAGGAGGTCCTTAGATACAATGGACTCCAAAAACAGGATGCTGGACAGCTGCTGCACAACACAATAAGTACCACCATTAAAAATACCAAATGTGCTCCTAAAATCACCAAAATTTCCAGATCACAACTAGTCATATGGAAGTTCATGTACGTGAAATTTCAGACCAGAACTCAAACTACAAAGGTTTTTTTGAAGGTGATCTTTCAGCTGGACCTGAAATGACGGAATTGAGGGGAGTAAGTTTCATTGAGAAACTTAGTAAGGGTAGCACTTGGATTCACTAGGAAATATAACCATCATTAAAACCTGCATCCAAAGACACTAAAACACAAAAAACACAATGCATATATACAAGATATAGCAACCAAATGCAGCAGCCAAACACAAACAACAAACACATGAAATGTTGCAGCAACATATACCATAGGTTACTCCATAAAATACATAATAAGCATAACCAAATCACTATGGTAGCCCTCCTCAAGCTAATGCTTAGCCTTATGAGGATTTTAAAAGTAGGTTAGTACTAACTTTGGGCCCTAGAAACCCTCACTTTACTGCCATCATTGTGCACTTCACACTAGGTCACAAAACCTTCAGTAAGTGCACTCCCCTCACTAAGCTTGGTTCATCAAGCTCATGGCTCTCTTCCAAGCTTAGCCCTATCTCCATGGATGTTTGAAAATTGAAGAAAACATTCCATGAGAGCAAGAGAACCCTTACCTTGATGGGTATGCTGAAATTGGAGCTTGATCCTAGGTGCACTCAAGTCTTAGCACCACATAGCTTCCAATTGCCTCCTTTTGCCTTCAATTTCAATCAATTGCAAGTTTGAAGGTGTGGTGGCTATGGAGGAAGTATGGCTGTGTTCTTGGGATGGGGGAGGACGAAAATGAGAGAGGGATAAGTGATTTGGTCACTTAAATGGCCTTAAATGAGCCTAAGGGCACCAAAACACACTTAACAAGCTTAACCTTGCTTGATGTCATTTTCCTTCTCACTAACTATGGTTTCTTTGTCTTAAAATCATTGGTACACATGTGCCCAACATTTTTGACTAATTATCAAGTCTTGGCTGCCACCCCCCATGGTGGGATAACCCCACAATTCGACCCTTAGACTTAAGTCAAAAGCTTGAACACCTTAAGGTTTACACTAGGACATTTAGGTCCTTATTGCCTTTAGTGTTTCCTTTGTCCAAACTTGTCTTCCATGAGCAATTTGGTCCTCCAATAGTACTTTCATACCATTCATATCCCTCCCATAACTGTCCAAGTCTCTTTCTTGAGAGTTTTGCAATTGAGTACCCGAATTTCCAAAACCTTACAAAAAAATCCATAGGTTGCTTGACAAACAAGCAATCCTTAAGGCTTTTCTTGGACACCAAGTTACCAACTTGGAACACTTTTAAGGAGGTGTTGATCATGCCTTTAACCCCTCACACTTCAATCACTATGTTGAGAATAACACAATATAATGGTTTTTAGCCATTATGACACACTTGTAATTCTCCCATTTTGTGAGGTGGTAACACTTCAGGTTTTGGTGCCCACTGTTGACCCTGATTCTCCCCTTCCTATCCATTTCTTTGTTCCCTATGCTCAGTAGGAGGCCTTTGCAGTGGTTCCCCTTTCCTTGTAGTAACCATGTTTTCTTCCTAAACTGATGATTCATTATAGAGCACATATAAAGATCATAGGTATTTCAATGGTACTTAACACCAGCAGTTGGCCACACTAAGTTCATGTATGTAGCTAGCATGGATGATGCAACTATATGCTATGTACATGTACAAACCATGCTCTGATACCAACATCTGTTACCCAATTCAGTGTAGTCCAGTCATGGTGTCCAAATTGTGCATTTAAAACTCCTAAGATTGGTATGTTCTGTAGGCCACCAGAACAATACCCTTAGTGTGCATACCCAAGTGGCCCTCTCGGGCACTATGTAAATGCATGCATATTGGTCCAACCATTACATGCATATTAACATTTTATGCACACCATGGCAGCAAGGAATGAAAATACTAGCACAAGTCTTCATCTCGGCTACCACACATTAGCCAATCTTATTAAGTGTAAGTGACTAGCCACGACACCTAAAAATTCCTATAAAAAAATGTATTAATATAGCCATATAACACCATGTTTTCTTTGCTTCATTATCAAGTAGATTCTTTAAAAAAATCAAGGAATTTGGTTTTACATCAATAGCACACCTACAGACCAACTTATGGTTTTTTGAAGTTGGTTACACAATTTTGACCAAATGAACAGCAACTTAGCTAACTTTGCAACATCATATTTTTGTTTACAAGGATTCAATTCAGAAATTATAAATCCCAGTTCAACCTATTTATGTGCTCTAGGTGTGGTCAAAAGTTTACACCAAGATTCAATCTACACAGCGAGATATAGAACTTTGAGTACAAAGTCCAAATTCTGGTCACTTTATGATCATTTTGCCCATACAAAATTTCATAAGTGTGCAAAAAATTTATTCACAAGGGGTAAGCCCTCCAAGGTTATCCCATACATGTCCAATACAAATAGGAATTACATGATCTTTGATCTTTCAACTTTATGTGGCCAAAACAGAACTTACAAGTAAGCAGCCTATCATTCACACTTAGGCAGCTTTGCACCACATCACATACATAGCCAAAACATTACAGAAATGTTCACATACTTGTCTCATTTTACATACACTACATGTACATTCATAAATGCACTAGATAATGATCTTAACATAGCAAAATATGCACCCTAAGTTACAGGAGTGCCTGAGACACAATGGACTCTGGAAACAGGATGCTGGACAGCCACAACATAATACAATAAACACCATCACTAAAAATACCAAATGTCCTCCTAAAATCGCCAAACTTTCCAGATCACAACTAGATACATGGAAGTTAAATTATCTGAAATTTTAGATGAAAAATCAAACGAAAATGGCCAGTTTGAAAGTGATCTTTCTACTAGACCTGAAATGGCAGAATTGAGGGGAGTAAGTTTCATTGTGAAACTTAGTAAGGGAAACACTTGGTTTTTTAAAGAAATGTGACCCTCATTAAAACCTGCATCCAAAGACAGTAAAACAAAAAACCACAATGCATATATACGAGATATAGCAACCAAATGTAGCAGCCATTCACAACCAACAAACACATCAAATGCAGCAGAAACATAAACCATAGGTTAGTCCATAAAACATGCAATAAATTAAGTAAATCACTATGGCAGCCTTCCTCAAGCTAATGCTTGGTCTTAGGAGGATTTTAACACTAGAAACCCTCACTTCACTACCATCATTGTGCACTTTACATTAGGTCACCAAAACCTTCAATAAGTGCACTCCCCTCACTAAGCTTGGTTCATCAAGCTCATGGCTCTCTTCCAAGCTTAGCCCTAGCTCAAAGGATGCTTAAAAATACAGTAGATAATCCATCAGAGCAAGAGAAACCTTACCAAGATGAGCAGGCTAAATTTGGAGCTTGATCATTGAAGTATTCAAGCAATAGCTCTAGTTTGCTTCCAATTGCTTCCTTTTGCCTTCAATTTCAATCTTGGAGGTGTGCTGGCTACGGAGGAGTTATGGAAGAAATGTGGAGAAGGGTGGTGGCTAGTTTTGTCAAATATGGGAGAAGAAAATTTGAGTTTGGCTACTTAAAATAGCTTTAGGACACTAAACATCCTTATTAGCCTTAATCATGCTTTATGTCATTTTCTTCACCCATAAGCATGATTTCTTTGTCCTAAACTTGTTGGTCCACATTTTGCCCACCTTTTTGACTTTTTCTCAAGCCATACCTGCCTCCCTCATGGTGAGGTTACCCTAGAATTCCACCCTTTGACATAAGTCAAAAGCTTGAACACCTTAAGGTTTACACTAAGACACTTAGGTCCTTCATGCCTTTAGTGTTTCCTTTCTCAAAACTTATCTGCCGTGAGTAATTTGGTCCTCCAATAGCATTTTCATACCTTTCATATCCTTCCCACAACTCTCCAAGTCTCTTTCTTAAGAGTTTTGCAATTAAGTATCTGAATTTCCAAAACCTTACAAAAAGGTCGATAGGTTACTTGAAAAACAAGGAATCCTTAAGGCTTTTCTTGGGTACCACGTTACCAACTTAGAACACTTTTAAGGAGGTGTTCATTATATCTTTTACCCCTCATACTTCAATCACTATGATGGGAATTACACAATATAATCATTTTTTTACCATTATGACAGACTTATAGTTCTTTCATTTTTGTGAGGTGGTAACAATCCTTCCCCCCTTAAAAGTTTTGGTCCTCGAAAATGGACTTTAGCTTTGGCTATTCTGTAGGGTGCCTAGTCCATAAGGTCTTTCTCAGTTTCCAAGGTTGCTTCTCTTTCAGAGTGGTGTGACCACTGAACTTTAGCCATGGCAATGAGCTTTTTTCTTAACCTTCTGGTATCCTTGGCTAAGATAGCTATAGGTTTCTCTTTATATGTCAAGCTAGGTTCCAATTCTATGTCTTCCACTACAATAGCATGCTTTGTGTCCTATAGACTCTTCTTAAACATATTGATGTGAAAAACATTATGAACACTTGACATATATGGTGGTTAAGCTAACCTGTATGCTACCTTGGCAACTTTATCCAAGATGTCATAAGGACCTGTATATGTTGGAGCTAACTTGTTTCTTCTACCAAATTTGAAAGTGCCTTTGGTTTGTGCAACTTTTAGCCAAACATTGTCACCAACCTCAAACTCCAAGTCTCTCATTCTTTTCACATAGGCTGTGGTATATTCATTGGTTCCCTTTAACCTTTCTTGAATCTTCTTGATCGTAGGACTAGTTTCCTCAATAATTTCGAGACCCAACTTTAGCCTATATGAGGCTTCCACCCAACAGTGGGGTGTCATGCACCTTTTTCCATAAAATGCTTTGTAAGGTGCCATGCCAATGGTGCTCTGATAACTATTATTATATGAGAATTCCACCAATGGCAAGTGATGGTCCCATTCACTTTAAACTCCAACAAACAGCTCCTGAGCATCTCTTCCAATATCTGTTTTAGCCTTTCATTTTGCCCATCAGTCTAAGGGTGATAAGCAATACTTAGGTGGATTTTGGTACCTAGTGCTTTGTGAAAAGCACTCTAAAATCAAGTTCTAAGTCTTGGATCTCTATTTGATACAACAAAATCTGGTATTCCAGGTGGCCTCACTATCTCTTGGATATACATTTGAGCCAAGTTCTCCCGAGAATTTGTGAGTTTCATAGGTAAGAAGAGGGCACATTTGGTTAGCTTGTCCACAATGACCTAGATTGTATCATGCCTTAATTTGGTCATAGGCAACCTGTTACCACCTCACAAGAATAAAAGAATTACAAGTGTGGCATAATGGTAAAAACCATTATATTGTGTAATTGTCTTCATAGTGATTGAAGTGTGAGGGGTAAAAGGTATAATGAACACCTCCTTAAAAATGTTCCAAGTTGGTAACTTGGCCCCCAAGAAAAGCCTTAAGGATTGCTTGTTTGTCAAGCAACCTATGGACTTTTTTGTAAGGTTTTGGAAATTCAGGTACTTAGTTACAAACTCTAAAGAAAGAGCTTTGGAGAGTTATGGGAAGAATATAAATGACATGAAAGTGCTATTGGAGGACCAAATTGCTCATGGAAGACAAGTTTGGACAAAGGAAACACAAAAGGCATTAAGGACCTAAATGTCTTAGTGTAAACCTTAAGGTGTTCAAGCTTTTGACTTAAGTCAAAGGGTGGAATTGTGGGGTTATCCCACCATGGGGGAGGCAGCCAAGACTTGATAAATAGTCAAAAATGTTGGGCACATGTGTACCAATGAGTTTAAGACAAAGAAACCATAATTAGTGAGAAGGAAAATGACATAAAGCAAGGTTAAGCTTGTTTAAGTGTGTTTTGTGCCCTTAAGCTCATTTAAGGCCATTTAAGTGGCCAAATCACTTATCCCTCTCTCATTTTCATCCTCCTC
This sequence comes from Aquilaria sinensis, assembly GCA_005392925.1. Lineage (NCBI taxonomy): Eukaryota > Viridiplantae > Streptophyta > Magnoliopsida > Malvales > Thymelaeaceae > Aquilaria > Aquilaria sinensis. The sequence continues at coordinate 108,017 of SMDT01000647.1, read as the reverse complement.
TAGCCCAAGAACATAGCCACACTTCCTCCATAGCCACCACAGCTTCAAACTTGCAATTGATTGAAATTGAAGGCAAAAGGAAGCAATTGGAAGCAAACTAGAGCTATTGCTTGGATACTTCAAGGATCAAGCTTGATTTTTAGCCTACCCACTTTTGTAAGGGTTCTCTTGCTCTCATGGGTTATTTTTTGTATATTTTAAACTCCATGGAGCTAGGGCTAAGCTTGGAAGAGAGCCAAGATTTTGATGAACCAAGATTAGTGAGGGGAGTGCACTTATTGAAGGTTTTGTAACCTATTGTCAAGTGCACAATGATGGCAGTGAAATTAGGGTTTCTAGGGCCCAAATTTAGTACTAACTACTATTAAAATCCTCCTAAGACCAAGCATTAGCTTGAGGAGGGCTACCATAGTGATGGGTTTTGTTTGTTATGTGTTTTAAACCTATGGTTTATTGTGTTGGGTTTCGGGAGCCAAACAGCGCAGCGGAATTTAACCGAAACCCTCCAGGATCCAAGTGAAACGGGGTAAACCGGGTGTTCAAAAATTTTCATACCTAATTTTCGGTTGAGATCTCTCACTCAACTGTAGAGTCGAATCACAAAACCTGAACAGTTGACGTGTTCAAGCTCTCTATGGTATCCACACGAGCCTCTCGGGATCACCACGCTTCCACCACGTCCCGGCAGATGCGTTTCTCTTGCGCTCGCAGTGCTAGCTTGCGTCCTCCAAGGAATTGCAAGAGAAGAGTGCGGCTGTCCTTTTGGGAGGCTAGGGCAAGGAGACCTGCGAATTTCTCACTAAAAGTTGTATTTATAGTGAGACTCAACTTCCAGGCCTAATGGGTTTCAAAGCCCTAATCCAATTAGGCTTTAATTTCGGGCTTAATAATGGCTCAACTCTTGGGCCCATTATTAATACGAAATTAAAGTGAAACCATAACCCAAATAATTAGCCCATGCACTCTAATGATCCAAATAGCTCTATGTGTGCGACCCAATAGGCTCTTACCACGTTGGCAATGATCATAAATCACATTTATGATCATAAGCAATGAGCGGTGTCTAGCAACACATCATTGCTACCCAAGTGACAAGATTGTCGATGATTCGACTAAACCTTTATGATCATCACCGATATATGCCATTGTCCCTTTGTCCAAGATATCAAGACTAAGCACGAGACATGGAATGTGTCACTCTCGTATAGCCCAATCTTTGGTTTCTTGATTACCGAGTAGACCAACTTAAACTGATGACATTGATATCGTATATCAACTCATCCGAGCATGGCCATGCATTTTCTAAGTCTCACTCTATCAAGGGGCCCGAAGATATCACTCCCGTTACATAGGAGGGACAAATCCCATCTTGATCATACAAATCCCTCCGCATGATATGTGACATACCCAATGACCTCCTTCAAGTTCACTCAGTTACGAGCAACAAAGGAAAGTATCAAAGTATGTGACTCACATGTAGGGAACCTTGATGATCTTAGGTCGAAGGACTACATATACCATGATCACTATGAGAATCACTTATGACACTCATATAACGATCCATGTAGTGTTCTCATGGTGGGTCGGTCCAGTACACAAGTTCTCCAACTTGTACCCATATGTAGACTACATATCTCATATTAGTCTCCACATATGCTAGTCGTTATGTATTATTGCAACCCGCTCCACAATAATACTAGACCAGGGACGTTTAAGAATATCATTATTCTAGGGTTACAATTATGTTTGTTAAGTTACGCAGAAACAAAACAACAAACATAATTGCTGGATTAATGCCTTAATAAAATATCATGACTCAATGTGCAAAAAATACAATCATCTCATGATTGGCTTTTTGGGCACAACACTAACAATCTCCCACTTGCACTAAAAGCCAATCATCCATGTATCTAATACCGATGGACCTAGAATGGCTATCATGCTTTTGCTGCGTAAGGGGCTTTGTCAGTGGATCAGCAATGTTGCTATCTGTCGAAGTCCTGCATATCCTTACATCACCCCTCTCGATGATCTCCCTGATGAGATGATAGCGTCGGAGTATGTGTTTGGATCGCTGGTGAGATCGAGGTTCCTTAGCCTGTGCGATTGCTCCATTGTTGTCACAATAGAGCTCTATCGGGTCGGCAATGCTTGGAACCACTCCAAGTTCAGTGATGAACTTCTTGATCCAAACTGCCTCCTTCGCAGCATCAGAGGCGGCAATGTACTCAGATTCTGTTGTAGAGTCAGCTACTGTCTCTTGCTTTGAACTCTTCCAGCTCACAGCACCACCACCAATACAAAACACATAACCAGATTGCGATCTAAAATCATCCTTATCGGATTGGAAGCTTGCATCGGTGTAACCCCTTACAACGAGCTCATCTTCACCTCCAAAGACCAAGAATGCATCCTTAGTCCTTCGTAAGTACTTAAGGATGTTCTTAACAGCTGTCCAGTGACTCTCACCGGGGTTCGATTGGTACCTACTCGTCATGCTCAAAGCATATGAGACATCGGGACGAGTACATATCATGGCATACATGATAGATCCAATTGCTGAGGCATATGGAATCTTACTCATGCGCTCTCTCTCCTAAGTTGTACTCGGACACTGAGATCTAGAAAGAGCGATACCATGTGACATGGGCAAGAATCCTTTCTTGGAATCTTGCATGCTAAACCTCTTTAGCACCTTGTCAATATATGTACTTTGACTTAGGCCAAGAAGCTTTCTAGATCTATCTCTATAGATCCTGATGCCTAACACATAGGCTGCTTCACCCAAGTCCTTCATAGAGAAACATTTCCCTTAGCCAAGTCTTCACAGACTGTAGCTCAGGAATGTCATTCCCGATGAGTAGTATGTCATCTACATACAACACCAAGAAGACAATAGCGCTCCCACTAACCTTCTTGTAGACACAAGGTTCATCTTCATTTTTGATAAAACCAAACTCTTTGATTGCATCATCAAAATGAAGATTCCAACTTCGAGAAGCTTGCTTCAGTCCATAAATGGACCTTTGCAACTTGCACACTTTATTGGCATTCTCAGGAGTGACAAAACCCTCAGGTTGTGTCATGTACACATCCTCAAGTAGCTTTCCATTTAGGAATGCAGTTTTGACATCCATTTGCCATATCTCATAATCATAGTGTGCAGCAATAGCAAACAAAATTCGGATGGATTTAAGCATAGCAACTGGTGAAAAAGTTTCATCATAGTCAATACCATGAATTTGCTTGAAACCTTTTGCAACCAATCGTCCCTTAAAGGTAATCACATTACCATCCATGTCAGTTTTCTTCTTGAAAACCCATTTGCACCCTATGGGTTTTACCCCTTCAGGTGGGTCAACCAAAGTCCATACTTGGTTTTCATACATGGATTCCATCTCGGATTTCATGGCCACTAGCCACTTCTCAGAGTCAGGCCCCGACATAGCTTGTTGGTAGGTTGTGGGCTCATCCTGATCCATGAGCATCACATCACCAGTGTGAGTCACAAGAAATCCATATCTCTCGGGCTCACGCCGAATCCTACCAGACCTACGTGGGCTCTGTGCTACAGGAACAGACTCTTGAACCACAACATCTTGTGGTGTCTGTTCAGGTTCCATTTCAGGTTCGATGTCTCCTTGTTGTTCTTGAATTTCTTCAAGTTCTACTTTCCTCCCACTAGTTTCTTTAGAGATAAACTCTTTCTCTAAAAAGACACCAGTTCGAGCAACAAACACTTTTTGCTCAGAAGGATTGTAGAAATAGTAACCCTTTGTTTCTTTGGGATACCCAACAAAAAGGCATTTTTGAGATTTGGGCCCTAGTTTGTCAGAGGATTGACATTTCACATAAGCGTCACAGCCCCAAATCTTCATAAAAGACAAATTGGGACGCCTCCCACTCCATATCTCATATGGTGTCTTTTGAACCGATTTAGATGGAACTCGGTTTAGTGTAAAAGCGGCTGTCTCTAGAGCATGTCCCCAAAAGGAGTTTGGAAGGTCAGCTTGACTCATCATAGAGCGAACCATGTCTAACAGAGTTCGATTTCTCCTTTCAGATACACCATTCCATTGAGGTGTACCTGGTGGAGTGAGTTGTGATACTATACCACACTCCTTCAGATAGTCAAGGAATTCTCGATCCAAGTACTCTCCACCTCGATCTGATCGAAGCACTTTGATACTTTTCCCGAGTTGATTCTCTACTTCATTCTTGAATTCTTTGAACTTTTCAAAGGATTCTGACTTGTGTCTCATAAGATACACATAGCCATATCTGCTGAAGTCATCAGTGAAAGTAATGAAGTATTGGAAACCTCCTCTAGCTTGTGTAGACATAGGGCCACATACATCACTATGTATGAGTCCTAGTAAGTCATTAGCCCTTTCACTTTGCCCTGTGAATGGGGCTTTGGTCATCTTGCCCAACAAACATGACTCACATGTCTCATATGATTCAAAATCAAATGAGTCCAAGAGTCCATCCTTATGGAGCTTGGATATGCGGGTCTCATTTATATGGCCCAAGCGACAGTGCCAGAGATAGGTCGGGTTTGAATCATTTAATCTGACCTTCTTGGTATTCACATTATAGATTGGATCTTTGAGGTCTAGAACATACAACCCATTGCTAAGTTGAGCACTACCATAAAAGATTTCATTCAAATAAATAGAACAACATTTGTCCTTTATTATAAATGAAAAACCTTTCTTGTCCAAACAAGAAACAGAAATCAAATTTCTACTAATAGTAGGCACAAAGTAGCAGTTGTCTAATTCTAAAACTAATCCACTAGGTAAAGTGAGAACATAAGTCCCTACGGCTAAGGCAGCAACCCTTGCTCCATTTCCAACACGTAGGTCCACTTCACCTCGGGCCAATCTTCTACTTCTACTTACTTAGATCCTGCACATTTGCACAAATGTGAGATCCACATCCAGTATCCAATACCCAAGATGAGGAAGTAGAAAAGTTAGCCTCTATAACAAAAATACCTGAAGTGGAAGTCTTACTTCCCTTTTCCTTAGCAAGTTCTTCAAGATAGAGCTTGCAGTTGCGCTTCCAGTGTCCAGGTTGCTTACAATGGAAGCACTCCCCTTCCTTTGCCACACCACCCTTTGGTTTCAGTGCAGCTGAAGAAGAATTAGCATTGGACTTTCCATTAGCTTTATCCTTCTTCTTGTTGGCTTTTCCTTTTCCCTTGCCCTTTTGAACCATCAAAATGGGCTTAGCCTTCTTAAGGTTTTGCTCAGCAGTTCTCAACATGTTGAGTAATTCAGGAAGGGACTTGTCAAGGTCGTTCATGTTATAGTTCATGACGAACTGACTGTAGCTTTCAGGCAACGATTGCAAGACTACATCAATAGCCAACTCTTTCTGAAGAGCAAATCCCAAATTCTCAAGATTCTCAATGTACCCAATCATCTTGAGCACATGAGGACCCACGGGACTTCCCTCAGACATCTTGCACTGAAACAATGCCTTAGAGGTCTCAAACCTCTCATGCCTAGCTTGCTCTTGGAAAAGCATTTTGAGATGTTCGATCATATCGAACGCCCCCATGTTCTCATGTTGCTTCTGAAGCTCAGATTCCATGGTAATAAGCATGAGGCATGCAACATCCAAAGCATCATCAGAATGCCTCTTGTGAGCATCCCTTTCAGCTCTTGGAGCAGTGGCAGCAGGCTCATTCGGAATGGGCTGCTCTAGGACATAAGCCTTTCTCTCTTGTTTGAGGACTATCCTCAAGTTTCGGTACCATTTGAGAAAGTTGGTCCCATTCAGTTTTTCCTTCTCAAGGATCGATCGCAACGAAAGTGTCGATGTGTTTTGTGCCATGGTTATCTACAACAGTAAATATGCAGTGTAAGAGTCATGTATTTTAATTCATTTAATAAGGACTTTTATTAAACGATACTCCCACTATTTTCCTCAAAATAATAACCCTCGATATTATTTCGGAACACCTCGGCGCTAAGGTATTCTAGTGGGCCAAGATCCATATTTGACCACAACCTGAGTCAGCTTTGGCTTTTCTCTCAAGTTACAGCTATTTAGGTAGGCAACTCCTTGCCAATTGCATCTTATGCAACTCTTGGATAGTTGGGTGAACAACACTTGTCCAAGCTCATCTCATGAGCTTAAGCCCAACTCTATGCCTCTAAGTCCCTAATCCTATTAGGATGACTTAGTTAAGTCGAACCCAAAGTTAGCAATTTGGATATCACTATTATCCCATCGCGCCTTACCAAGATGAACATAGGTGCTTTGCTTTGGCAAACCCACCTAATGTTGATCAAAGTCTTGACGAGTGCCAACATTTGGAAGGCATCACATTTAATGACTTAATATTTGTTTGAGGGATTTTTCTTTTGATCTCACCAATTTGTTATCTCCGGTTGTCTTATACATGCATCACATACAAATATAAAACATGCATCTCATGCTTACAAGAAAGTAAACGTGACATGGTTATAGCCCAAACTATGCGATATTCTCAAGCCAATGAGAATATCATAAAAGCCTAAGAAAAGAAAAGAGTCTTCACAAGCTCCTTATCTTCCTTTCTTGGCTGCCCTTTTGTTGTCATCTCCTTGGACATGCCTCCTTGGATGATCCTTAGACATACAACCTTGGATGATCCCATAATGCACCATTACATCAATAATAGAAACCTCGAGTTACATTCGAGGGGAGTAAGGTGAGAAGAGAATGTACAATGAGAGTGATAAGAAAAGGCACGACTCGCAGGCCGTATTTACAAGTACAACCAATCAAGGGCTATAACCATGCACCATGCTTCAAACACCAATCAGCATATCATGTCAAATCTCATTCAACAAAGATGCATGCCAATTTTCGTGTGTTGATTAACCAGTTTTTATTTATGTGGCGCTTCGCATACGGCGGTCCCGCTGGCCTGTCAGTGGGCGGTGGTTCCGCTGACCGGTCAGCGGACGAGGTCAAGGGGAGCCGCCCTTGCGGGGGGCGTGGGGGGCAGCGCCCCCCGGCGCAAAAAATTGTCTTACAATTGCTTAGCCCGAAATCTTCTATTTCGAGCAAGTAGGCACCCGAGACTCCTCTATTCGAGCCACCAAAAATACCTTACTTTCGGTGCCTGAACAGGCCGAATCCGAACCAAGCTAGGGTTTTTGCAACTATTGCAAGAATCCTAATCCATATAGGTATCTCATACCATTCAATTTGAGATTAATCTCATTAACCAATTTGTGTCGTTTCTTCATATATCTCATATGTTCATTACGAATTCCAGTTTCATGCATCTTGAATCAATCTAATTAATCATGGCCGAAAAGCAACCGAACACATAGCATCATGCGATTCAACACTCAATCCCGATTTAGGGTTTCACCAGTAGCTCTGATACCACTGATGGGTTTCGGGAGCCAAACAGCGCAGCGGAATTTAACCGAAACCCTCCAGGATCCAAGTGAAACGGGGTAAACCGGGTGTTCAAAAATTTTCATACCTAATTTTCGGTTGAGATCTCTCACTCAACTGTAGAGTTGAATCACAAAACTTGAACAGTTGACGTGTTCAAGCTCTCTATGGTATCCACACGAGCCTCTCGGGATCACCACGCTTCCACCACGTCCCGGCAGATGCGTTTCTCTTGCGCTCGCAGTGCTAGCTTGCGTCCTCCAAGGAATTGCAAGAGAAGAGTGCGGCTGTCCTTTTGGGAGGCTAGGGCAAGGAGACCTGCGAATTTCTCACTTAAAAGTTGTATTTATAGTGAAACTCAACTTCCAGGCCTAATGGGTTTCAAAGCCCTAATCCAATTAGGATTTAATTTCGGGCTTAATAATGGCTCAACTCTTGGGCCCATTATTAATACGAAATTAAAGTGAAACCATAACCCAAATAATTAGCCCATGCACTCTAATGATCCAAATAGCTCTATGTGTGCGACCCAATAGGCTCTTGCCATGTTGGCAATGATCATAAATCACATTTATGATCATAAGCAATGAGCGGTGTCTAGCAACACATCATTGCTACCCAAGTGACAAGATTGTCGATGATTCGACTAAACCTTTATGATCATCACCGATATATGCCATTGTCCCTTTGTCCAAGATATCAAGACTAAGCACGAGACATGGAATGTGTCACTCTCGTATAGCCCAATCTTTGGTTTCTTGATTACCGAGTAGACCAACTTAAACTGATGACATTGATATCGTATATCAACTCATCCGAGCATGGCCATGCATTCTCTAAGTCTCACTCTATCAAGGGGCCCGAAGATATCACTCCCGTTACATAGGAGGGACAAATCCCATCTTGATCATACAAATCCCTCCGCATGATATGTGACATACCCAATGACCTCCTTCAAGTTCACTCAGTTACGAGCAACAAAGGAAAGTATCAAAGTATGTGACTCACATGTAGGGAACCTTGATGATCTTAGGTCGAAGGACTACATATACCCTGATCACTATGGGAATCACTTATGACACTCATATAACAATCCATGTAGTGTTCTCATGGTGGGTCGGTCCAGTACACAAGTTCTCCAACCTGTACCCATACGTAGACTACATATCTCATATTAGTCTCCACATATGCTAGTCGTTATGTATTATTGTAACCTGCTCCACAATAATACTAGACCAGGGAATTTTAAGAATATCATTATTCTAGGGTTACAATTATGTTTGTTAAGTTACGCAGGAACAAATCAACAAACATAATTGTTGGATTAATGCCTTAATAAAATATCATGACTCAATGTGCAAAAATACAATCATCTCATGATTGGCTTTTGGGCACAACACTAACACAAGGTTAGTACTAACTAGTGTTACAATCCTCCTAAGACTAAGCAGTAGCTTGAGGAGGGATGCCATAGTGATTTATTTATGTTTATTATTTGTTTTATGGACTAACCTATGGTTTATGTTGCTACCACAATTTATGTGTTTGATAGTTGTGAATGGCTAATGCATTTGGTTCCTCTATGTTGTAAATATGTGTTATGGTTTTGTGTTTTAGTGTATTTGGATGTAGGCTTTGATGATAGTTACATTGCCTATTGAATCCAAGTGCTACTTTTACTATGTTTCTCAATGAAACTTACTCCCCTCAATTCTATCATTCCAGGTCCAACTGAGAGATCACCTTCAAACTAACCATTGTTCTTTGAGTTTTTCTTTAAATTTTTAGGTACTTAAACTTACATATGTCTAGCTGTGATCTAGAAATTTTGGTCATTTTAGGAGCACATTTTCTATTTTTAGCGATGGTGCTGATTGTGTTATGCAGCAGCTGTCTAGCATCCTATTTCTGGAGTCCATTGTGTCTCAGGCACTCTTCTAACTTAGGGTGTGTATTTAGATAAGTTAAGACCATTATGTAGTACATGTATGCATGTACATGTAGTGTATGTGAAATGAGACAAGTATCTGAACATTTGAGTAATGTTTTGGCTATGTATGTGATGTGGTTCAAAGCTACCTATGTGTGAATGATAAGCTTCTTACTTGTAAATTTTTTTTTTCCACAAAAAGTTGCTAGATGGAAGACAATGTATTTCGCATGTGTATTGGACATATATGGGGTAGTTTTGGAGGCTTTCATCTTGTGACTGAAGTGTTTGCACACTTATGAAATTTCGTATGGGCAAAATGGTCATAAAGTGATCAGAATTTTAACCTTGCAGTCAAAACACTGTATCTCCCTATGTATATTGGATCTTGGTATGAAATTTTGACCACACTTAGAGGATATCTATGGCTTTAATTGGGATTTCAAATTTCTAGATTTAGAGCCTGGTAGACAAAGTTGTGACACTGTAGAATTGGCTAAGTTACTATTCATTTGGTCAGAATTTTGTAACCAACTTCAAAAATCCATAACTTAGTCCATCGATTTGCTACTAATATAAAAAAAAATTCCTTGGTTTGCCCTAAGCCTATACTTGACAATGGAGTAAATAAAAGATGGGTTTATAAGGCTAGAATGATACAGTTGATTAGAGGAAGTTTGGGTGCAGTGGCTGGAATTTTTGAACCTAGTATGAATGCTTATTGTATGGAAGCCAAAACTAAGACTTGTGCTAGTGTTTTCCTTCTTAGCTACCATTGTGTGCAAAAATGTGAATTTGTGTGTTATGGTTAGACCAATATGCATGTTTTTGTATAGTGGTTAAGCAGGTGACTTGAGTATGTAAACTAGGGGTGTTGTTCTAATTACCTACAAGACACACCAATCCTGGGAGTTTAAATGCACAGTTTTGGCACCATAATTGGATTACCCCAGAGTGGGTAACAGATGTTGGTCTCAGAGCATGGTTTGTACATGTACATAGTGTATAGTTGTATTGCATGCATCTATATACATGAACTCAGTGTGGTCATCTGCTAGTGTCAAGTACCATTGAAATACCTATGATCTTTATATGTGCTCTATGATGAATCATCAATGCAGGAAGTAAACATGGCTACCACAAGGAAAAGGTAACCACCCAAAATGCCTACTACTAAGTCTGGCCAACAAAGAAATGGACAGAATAGAGGGAATCAGGGGAATAAGGGGAACCAAACCCTGAAGTGCCTAAGGTTTGGTTAGAGCTTCAGAGGAAGTTAGCTCTAATCAATGAAAACTTAGTAATGTTGATTCAAGAACAACTGTAGAAAGTCCATGTAGTTCCAGTAGAACTAGTTCAGGATGCACAGTAGCAACCAAAAGGGGATACTAGGAACACATCTGAATATGTTTCTTCTAGAAGCATAGAAGGTACAAATGATGAAACTATTGAGGTCGAAGATGAGGGTAGGAGAAATTCGAGAGGCAGAAGAGTAAGATCTGAGATTGGTCAGGTGTCTAGAAGCAATCCTTCAGTCTATGACCATTCCTCCACTAGGAATGAAATTGAGGAAGGCCATGAGAGAAGATCCAGGAGAAGGCAGAGAAATCATCAAGACCATCGCCATAGAGAGGGCTCTCAGAGATCTAGGAGGCACAGATCTGCAGATCTACAAGGCCTAGATGAACTCACACTGTTAGAGATGTTCCAAGGCCTAAGAGCTCCACAGTTTGATGGAAGAGTTGGGCTAGAAAGAGCTGAGGAGTGGTTAATCTTTATTGAAAAAATGTTTGATAGGATCCCACTCAGCTCCACCAAAAAAGTGTGACTAGCTACCTATAATCTGGTAGGCAGTGTAGAGATGTAGTGGTGAAACACCAGAGATAGATATGCTGTCCAGAGTGGCAGAAGGCTAAGAGAAGACATGGAAATGACGTGGCTAGTGTTCACCTAGATGTTCCAAGAACAGTTCATCAGTGATGCCATCAAGGATATGAAGCAAGCTGAATTTGATGCTTTAAGGTAGGACAACCTTCAATGTCCTGGAGTATTAGTACAAATTCAATTAGTTGGTGAGGTATGCTCCTCAGTATCATGGACTGGAGGATTTAAATGGCAAAAGATTTGTCGGAGACCATTTGAAGCAGTCACATACTGTGAAATAATGCAGAAAGCTCTATTAGTAGAGCAAGTGGAGTATGAGACTAACTGCTTTCCTAGTGGAGCAGGGTAAAGTAGCCAAGTACGAGCCAAGTAGAAAAAAGCCACAACATGGCAAGGCAATTGCGAAGACATCCCATCTTAGTGGTGAAGGCAAGGAGAAGGGGAAGTCCCCTCACCTAACGTGCCCTAAGTGTAAGAAGTTTCATGGAAATAAACCTTGCTATTTTGACACCCAAGTGTGTCTAAGATGTGGATCCATGGATCATTGGATCAAAGGCTGCACACAGGCTTAAAGGAGGCCAAAAGACCAAGGTCTAGTAAGGCCTATCGGGGCAAGACCTATAGGGGGAATACCTAACGAGGGATAGTAGAGGCCAGTTCCTCCAATGCCTCGGCCTCTAGTGTAGAGAGTTGGTAGAGTCTTCCAAGTGGAGAGGCTAGAGACATCACAGCAGGGAGGAGCACTAAAAGGTAACATTTACCTTAATGCTATGCCTATTAGTGTTTTGTTTGATACTAGTGCATCTCTGTCTATAGTGGCTAGGAAATTTGTTAATGCCATCAAATTGCCTGCTGAAATCATGCCTAGGAGATCCTTAGTGAAAACAGCAGGTAGTCAATGCCTTTTAACTAATGACCTAGCTAAGGATTGTGAGCTAGTAGTAGGAAAGAATAAGGTTGGTACTAATCTGCTAGTGTTGGACATTACTAAGTATGACTTAGTGCTGCATATGAATTGTTCTGCTATGCATAACATAAGAATTGAATGTGCTAAAGGAGAAATCATGTTGCCCGATGGTGAAGTGCATACGTTAGTGAATTTTAAGGAATTAGTGTGTGAAATGCATGGCATGGAACTAGAGGTATTAGATAAGATACTTGTGATTTCTGAGCATGATTATTGTTATGCATTGAATGAAATGCACTGTGATTAGGAAGTGGACAAAATACATATTGTGAAAGACTTTCCAAAAGTCTTTCCTAAAGACTTGGTAGGTATTCCCCCACTAAGGGAAATTGAGTATGAGATCAAGCTACAACTAGGAGCTAGTCCAATATCCATTCCTTCTTATAGGATGTGTATCATAGAGATGAATGAGCTCAAGAAATAACTTGATGTGATCTAGCTGTGGCCAAAATTTCATACCAAGATTCATTCTACACTGGGAGTTATAGAACCTTGACTGTAGAGTCGAAATTCTGGTCACTTTATGACCATTTTCCCCATACAAAATTTCATAAGTGTGCAAACACTTTATTCACAAAGGGTAAGCCCTCCAAGGCTATCCCATACATGTCCAATACACATAGTAATCACACACTCCTTCATCTAGCAACTTTACGTGGCCAAAACAGAACTTACAAGTAAGTAGCCTATCATTCATACTTAGGCAGCTTTGCACCACATCACATATGTAGCCAAAACATTACTCAAATGTTCACATACTTGTCTTATTTTACATACACTACATGCACATGAATACATGCACTATATAAAGGTTTTAACCCAGCTAAGTACACACCCTAAGATACAGGAGTGCCTAAGACACAATAGACTCCAAAAACAGCATGCTAGACAGCTACTGCATAACACAATAAGTACCATCACTAAAAATACCAAATGTGCTCCTAAAGTCACCAAAATTCCCAGATCACAACTAGATACATGGAAGTTAAAATATCTAAAATTTTAGATCAAAACTAAAATGAAAAAGGTCAGTTTGAATGTGATATTTCTACTAGACCTAAAATGCCAGAATTAAGGGGGTAGGTTTCATTGTGAAACTTAGTAAGGGAAACACTTGGTTTCTTAAGGAAATATGACCCTAATTAAAACCTGCATCCAAAGACACTAAAACACAAAACCATAATGCATATATACAAGATATAGCAATCGAATGCAGCAGCCATTCAGAACCAACATACACATGAAATGCAGCAGCAATATAAACCATAGGTTAGTCCATAGAACACGCAATAAACTTAAGTAAGTCATTATGGCAGCCCTCCTCAAGTTAATGTTTGGTCTTAGGAGGATTTTAACACAACTTAGTACTAACTGTGGGCTCTAGAAACCCTCAGTTCACTGCCATCATTGTGCACTTCACAATAGTACACAAAACCTTCAATCAGTGCACTCCCCTTGCTAAGCATGGTTCATCAAGCTCATGGCTCTCTTCCAAGTCCGCCCTAGCTCCATGGACACTTGAAAATATAGTGAACAATCCCTGAGAGCAAGAGAACTCCTTACCAAGATGAGTTGGCCAAATTTGAAGCTTGATCATTCAAGTATTCAAGCAATAGCTCTAGTTTGCTTCTAACTACTTTTATTTCCCTTCAACATCAATCTGGAGGTATGGTGGCTATGGAGGAGGTATGGAAGAAGTGTGGAGGAGGGTGGTGGCTTGTTGTGTCGTATATGAAAGATGAAAAATTGAGTTTGGCTTCTTAAATTAGCTTTAGGACACTAAACATCCTTATTAGCCTTAATCATGCTTTATGTCATTTACTTTGCCCATAAGCATCATTTCTTTGTCCTAAACTTATTGGTCCACATGTCTCCCACCTTTTTGGCTATTTATCAAGCCAAAGCCGCATCCCCCATGGTGGGATAACCTCACAATTCCACGCTTTGACTTAAGTCAAAAGCTTGAGCACCTTAAGGTTTACACCGAGACATTTAGGTCCTTAATGCCTTTAGTGTTTCCTCTATCCAAACTTGTCTTCCATGAGAAATTTGGTCCTCCAATAGCACTTTCATACCATTCATATCCTTCCCATAACTCTGCAATGCTCTTTCTTGAGTGTTTTATAGTTAAGTAGCCAAATTTCCATAACCTTATAAAAAGGTCGATAGGTTACTTGAAAAACAAGCAATCCTTAAGGCTTTCCTTCGGGGCCAAGTTACTAACTCAGAAAAATTTTAAGGAGGTGTTCATTATACCTTTTACCCATCATACTTCAGTCACTATGAAGGGAATTACAAAATATAATAGTTTTTTGACCATTATGCCACACTTGTAATTCTCCTATTTTTGTGATGTGGTAACACCCTGGCAACAATTTCGGCAAAGGAAATCTAGAAGTTTATTTGGAAGAAAATCACATGTAGATTCAGTGTGCCGAGACTTGTAAGTGTTGCCAGGGTGTTACCACCTCACAAAAATGGGAGAATTACGAGTGTGCCATGATGGTAAAAAAAACCATTATATTGTGTAGTTCTGTTCATAGTGATTGAAGTATGACGGATAAAATGTATAATGAACACATCCTCAAAAGTGTTCTAAGTTGGTAACTTGACTCCCAAGAAAAGCCTTAAGGATTGCTTGTTTTTCAAGTAACCTATGGACCTTTTTGTATGGTTTTGGAAATTCAGGCACTTAATTGCAAAACTCTCAAGAAAGAGCTTTGGAGAGTTATGGGAAGGATATGAATGATATGAAATTGCCATTGGAGGACAAAATTGCTCATGGAAGAGAAGCTTTGACAAACAAAACACTAAAGGCATTAAGCACCTAAATGTCTTAGTGTAAACCTTAAAGTGTTCTAGCTTTTGACTTAAGTCAAAGGGTGGAATTGTGGGGTTATCCCAACATGGGGGAGGTGACTATGGCTTGATAAATAGTCAAAAAGGGGGCAAAATGTGGACCAATAAGTTTAGGACAAATAAATCATGCTTATGGGCAAAGAAAATGACATAAGGCATGATTAAGGCTAAGGAAGATGTTTAGTGTCCTACAGCTAATTCAAGAAGCCAAACTAAATTTTTCTTCTCTCATATTTGACCCAACCAGCAACCACCCTCCTCCATACTTCTTCCATAGCTCCTCCATATCCACCATACCTCCAAGATTGAAGTTAAAGGCAAAAGGAAGCAATTGGAAGCAAACTAAAGCTACTACTTGAATACTTGAACGATCAAGCATCAAATTTGGCCTACTCATCTTGCTAAGGAGTTATCTTGCTCTCATGGATTGTGTACTATAATATTCAAGTATCCATGGAGCTAAGGCTATGTTTGGAAGAGAGCTAAGTGCTTGATCAACCAAGATTAGTGAGGGGAGTGCACTTAGTAGAGCTTTTGTGACCTAGTGTGAAGTGCACAATGATGGCAACAAATTTAAGGGTTTCTAGAAGCCAAATTTAGTACTAACTAGTGTTAAAAATATCCTAAGGCTAAGCTTATGCTTGAGGAAGGCTGCCATAGTGATCTACTTATGTTTATTACATGTTTTATGGACTAACCAATGAATGTTGTTGTTGCCGCATACATGTGTTTGTTGTTTCTGTTTTATTGCTACATTTGGATGCTCTATATTGGATATTTGCATTGTGTTTTCTTGTGTTTTAGAGTCTTTCGATGCAGGTGATTGCTAAAGGTTACATTACCATAGTGTTAAAGTGTTCCCCTTACTAAGTTTCTCCATGAAACTTACCTCCCCTCAAACAGACCTTTTCGTTTGAGTTTTGATATGAAATTTCAGGTACGTGAACTTCCATGTGTCTAGTTATGATTTGGAAAGTTTGGTGACTTTAGGAGTACATTCGGTATTTTTAGTGATGGTTCTTATTGTGTTATGCAACAGCTATCTTGCATCCTATTTTGGAGTGCATTCTGTCTCAAGCATCTCCTACGGCTTGGGTGTGTGTCTTTAGCTAAGTTAAGGCCATGATGTAGTACATGGATGCATGTATATGTAAGGCATGTAAAGTTGGAACAAGTATGTGAAAATTTGATGATGGTTTTGCTATGTACGTGAAGGTGGTGCAGAAGTTGTCTAAGTTTGAATGATTGGTTGCTTGTTTGTAAATTCTGTTTTGAGCACATAAAGTTGCTATATGCAAGAGCATGTAATTCCTATATGTAGTGGATATGTATGGGATAGCCTTGGGGGGCATACCTCTTGTGAGTCAAGTGTTTGCACACTTGTGAAATTTTGTATGGGCATAATGGTCATAAAGTGGATAGAATTTTGACCCTCCACTCAAAGTTGTATATCTCCTAGTGTAAAGTGAATCTTGGTGTGAAATTTTGACTATAGCTAGAGCACATCTAGAGGTTTAACTAGGACTTGGAGGAGCTCTGTAACCAAAGTTATGACATTGCAAATTTGTCTAATTTACTGTTTGTTTGGTGAGAATTTTGTAACCAACTTCAAGAATCCATAACTTGGTTGATAGCTGGGCTAGTGATGTAAAACCAAAGTCCTTGGTTTGGCCTAAGTTTCTACTTGATAATGGAGTCAAGAAAATAGGGGTACATGGCTAGATTAATATAGTTTTTTTGAGAGAAGTTCGTGTGCAGTGGCTGGAAACATGAACTTAACAAGATTGCCTAATGTGTGGTAGTCAAGATTAAGACTAGTGCTAGTGTCTTTCTTCCTTGCTAACATGATGTGCATAAAATGTGAATATGTGTGTAATGGTTGGACCAATATGCATGTATTCACATAGTGCCCAAGAGGGCCACTCACATTAACGGTATTGTTCTAATGGCCTACAAGACATACCAATCCTGAGATTTTAAATGCACAATTTTGGCACCATAACTGGACTACCGTAGAGTGGGTAACAAACTGAATATGGTTGATTTCATAAGTACCTAAGTGCTCTTGTACATAGCAAGTTTAAGAAAAACATTGCTTGAATTCAAGCAAACTGAAGGAGGTTAACCGAATATGATTGATTGTGAAAGTACCTAAGTGGTGTTGTACATAGCAGGTTTCCTGAAAACATTGCTTGAATTCTGTTCTAAAACACTTAGGAAAATACTCACAACTCTCCAAAAGATGAGGCTAAGGTTTGGAATTCTTGACAATATTTTTTGTCAAGGATAGGTCACGACCGATAGTTCTGGGCCTTGCAATGCCGAAGATGGTAAATTAGCCAAAGATAATGAATCAACGAAAGGCTTTTGGGAGCAAACAATGTTAAATGCTGACAGCTGAAATGACTTCCAAGGTTGTATTGATCGTGGACTTAGCCAAAATTTTGGAAATGAAGGATATTCGATTTAGAAAGACAAAATACAAAGTACCAAAAAAAATAAAATAATAGCATACAAAAAATAAAAAAATAGAGCCCTAAGGGTTATTTTGCCCATCTTTGGGCTCCTCGGCATCAGCATCATCAGCATCATCCTCATCATCATCATCAACATCTTCAACTGAATGAGGATGCTCTGGACAGTTGAGGAACTTCCTCTTTCACCACCGCAAAGATGGTCCTTCAGGGATGTTGAGGGCTCTAAGGAAGGAGATGTTCATGATACCACTCTGAGAGCTTAAATATAGTGAAAATATTTAATGTGTCAATCTCGTAGGAGCTATGCATGTTCAGTAGGCCATCAAAACAATACTCACTATATTATCCAAGTGGCCCTCTTGGTCTTTATTCAAATATATGTATATTGGTCAAACCAAAACACACATACTTTCATTTATGCACACTATGGTAGCTTGGAAGGAAAACACTAGCACAATTTTGAGTTTTGGCTTCCACATATTAGGCAATCTTGTTAAGTTCTAGAGACCAGCCACTACACCTCTAACTTCCACTAATAAACTGTATCATTATAGGCATGTAATCCCCTATTTTCTTTGTTCCATTGTCAAGTAGAGACTTAGAGAAAACCTATACATTTTGTTTTACATCAAAATTCCACCTATGGACCAAGTTATGGACTTTTTTAAGTTGGTTGCCAAATTCTGACCAAGTAAATAGTAACTTTGCAAATTTTGGAATGTCATATCTTTTGGTACAAGGCTCCAAATTTAGAAATTTGAAATTCTAGTTTAACCTCTATATGTGCTCCAGGTGTGGTCAAAATTTCAGACTGATATTCCGTCTACGTGTGGAGTTATGGAACTTTAAGTGCATAGTCAAAATTCTGGTCACTTTATGACCATTTTGCCCATACAAAATTTCATAAGATTCACACACTTCATTTCCAGGTGCAAAACCAACATGGGAAGGTTATTACATGTATTAAACACTTGGGAAAGTTATTCCCTTGAATTTAGAAGGATTTCATAAGCATTAAACATAATTTTCTTTGGAATAGATAATGAGTTGCAAAATGGACAAAATTGAACATTCAACCTCAAACATCACTTTATTGCTTCATATAACATCCATACACCATCCACAATGTATTTACGTCCATAGATGCATCATACATATGTCCTAGCTTAGTTGGGTATGTACACTAGCTTCTTGGAGAGCCTTACAAACACAATGCACTATAGAAACCTCAAAAGGCAGCTGCTGTGTAAGGAAGAAAGTACCAACACTAAAATTAGCAAATGTGCTCTAAAGTCATTAAATGGTCCAGTTAAATAATAGACATATTGAAGTTCATGTACCTGTAATTTCATAGGAAAACTCAAACTAGAACAATTAGTTTGATTGTTCTCTTTTAGGTGTTCCTGAAAATGGACAAAAAGAGGAGTAAGCTCTTTCTAAAGAACTTAGTGAGGGCTTTCTATGTAAAACCTTCCATAGCAACGTACGAACTAAAATCCAAAGACATAAAAACATACAAAAACAACACTTACACAAATATGGCAACCATATGCACCAACAAACACAGCAACAAACGCATGTAATGCTAGCAGCAATAACACATTAGGGTTAATCCATAATCATTCAATAAAACTATGAGATATCACTCTAGTAACACTATGGAAGCCCTCCTCAAGCTTTTTCTTGGTCTTAGGAGTCTTTTAGGTCGTACTTAGTACTAACATGGGCTCTAGAAACCCTTCTTTCTTGCTGCCATCTTTAGCATGGTAACACTAAGGCTAAAACCTAACCATGCTTCTTTCCCCTTAACCCATACTTGGTTCCTTGAGCTTTTTGTTCTCTTCCAAGCATGGTCTTAGCTTCATGGATGTTTGGAAATACAGTAAATAATCCAAGAAGCTTGAGAAAACCCTTACCTTTTGCTATGAAATCTGAAAACCCAAATAGAACCAAAATTAGGTTTTCTTGCACTCTTTGATGTCTTCTTTGCTTTCTCTTGCTTCCTCTTGCTTTCTTAAGGTATGGTGGCTGTGAAGGATGGTGAAGAAAGTTAAGGAAGAACCCTTGGCTGATGGGGGATGAAATTTAGTGGAAATGGCAAGAACATGAAGATTTTTCTTCATTTATACATCATTTTGACCTTGGTGGCATATATGCAAATTTTTGAAATTTTGGCCAACACTGGGACAGATTATATCTAGCTATTTTGGCTAGGAAATGATGTTTTTGACCACCTTGAACCTTGTCAAAGGTCATTATAGCTTTTAGACAAAAAGATGGAGACTTGGATCCTTAGTTGGCATTATGCCATAAATGATCAACTTTTCCTTCTTAAGCGATTTGGTCCCCAACAATATCCTTAATTCCATCCATGTCCTTTCTTCATAATTCCATCCATGTCCTTTTCATAGTCATCTTTAGAAATTTGTGCAATTGAGTACCCAACTTTTGTAACCTTACAATTTAGTCCATAAGATACTTGAAAATTAGGCGATGTGGCAATGCTTTCTTAAGGACCGAGCTATCATTGTTTTTGCCACTTAAGGGGTGTATATTGAATACTTTACACTTCACAAATCATACACTATGGTGAAAATCAAAGCATATAAGTTTAGGTCCTTATGCTTTAATTTTCCCATTTTGTGAAGGTGTAACAGTTGAGGTTAGGGAACCTTGAGAGAATCTGATGGTAGGCAAGACAGAAGCCATCTTAAAAAAAGGACTTCGTTGCCTCATTTGCCCTGACCTTCTCAAATTTCAGATGTTCCACCCCTTTATTCAGCACCTTTATCTTCTTTCCTGCCTTCTTCTTATTTTTCTTCCACATCTTCAGCTAATCAATCTCGGTAGGAAGCTCAGCATTAATTGCCAATGCCTTAGTAAAATCAGCTAGGGCATCCTCTCTCTCCTTCAGAAGGACCTTCCTAGCCGAACTCAGCTTGACCACCTTCACCTCGAGGTTGGATATCTTGGAGGAGCAGTCATCGAGGTGCCCCCTTTCAATCTCTAGCACTTGCTGGAAAAGCTTGGCCAGGTTCTCCTTGGTGATCTTGTTAAGCTCGCCAAATTTCATGCACGAGCTTGCAAACATCTTCTTGACCTTGGCCATGTTCTCCTCTGACTGACTTCAGATGGAGGACTACTTGGTCGTCCAGGCCCAAAGGTAGCCCCCGTATGCTAATAGCTGCAAGAAGAAAAGACTTGATGTGAGTTACAGCAACTTATAGACCTAAAATTATTCTAATTATTTAAGGACTAAGGATTACTTGAGCAACGTGCTAAAAAATCTGAGCAGCAATGATCTCCTCATTTGGGCAATCCTCTATCAAAGTTTAAAAAGTGGCATCCGTGATGATGCCCTTTGCCATTTGAGAGACCATTTCTGGCAGTCCTCTTAAAATAGGTCCATGTCTCAGTAAAAGTCTATAAGGGCTCTCTCAACACTTTATCTCTAGGGATCTTCATATCCTAAATGGCTCACTTCCGAGAATGGTCTATCATCCACTATATCTGAGCCTGGTCCTCTACAAAGTCATGATGAAGTTTCTTTATCACATTGTCTCTTAGCCATTCATCCACAAAATCTAAAATGCCGAAAAAGCTTAAATTTATAGATGAATGGCAAAGAGGCAAACCTAGTAGGACTTTGACATCTTCCCCATTAGAATCACTAACACCAAGTACCTCAGTATGGACCCTTTTCCCCTTCCTTCATTGCCTTTCTACTAAGTCCTCAGCCGAGATCACGGCCACGGAAGTCCCTAGGGTTTCTGTGGCAGCATTGGGGCTTAGCGGAATGGATAAGATCACTGCCTCTCTTGAAAGATCCACGCCTTTGGTGGAATGGCCTAGACCTACAGTCTGGTCTTTAAGGGGTGGAGGGAGAGAGTCCTTCTTCAGTTTCTTAGTCTTCGACAATGCCGAATACTGCCCAACTAGCGCATTCTTCCTTTTTGGGTCCTTTTTCTTCTGCTCCCCTTTCTCGGGTTGGCCACGGATCATACTCTTGTACAATGCTACTGATTTGTTGCCCATCTCTGTGAAAAGGAAAATATCAATGTAAGTACTGAAAAATCCAAAAAGACATGTTGGAAAGAGGCTTACTCTCTACAAGTGCCGAAAGGGAAAGTTCAGCCCGAAGGAGCACGAACAGCCATGACTTTTTCCCGTCCACTACTGGTTCTGGCATGTTCTTGTTTGTAACATGCTCACAAATGCCCCAGTGCTTCCGAAGTACATCTTCAGTCATGAAGTTCCATCTGATTGGAAAATAGTATAGCGGATGTGAAGGAGCTAGGTCCAACCAATCAGCAACTACCCAAATACAGTTGTCAAACTCCTTGACTTGAGACTCTAATTCAAGGTAAGCAACTTCGAAAGATCCATCACGTCGATGTCAAGGGTCCTAGAAGCCCACCTCATAGGAATGTCCTTCCATTTCTTGTCCACCTTCATGAAGAAGTGCTTCTTCCACCATCCTCACCAACTATCCTTGGTGCCAAAGGTGAAAGTGAATTTCTTGCTCTTAGAACCCCAAGGGAGCAAGAAGTAAAACCCACCCTTCAACACGGGATGAAGCTTGTAATATTGCATGAAAAAGATGAAGCGAGGGTCTATCTTGAATACCCCACACATGCAAAGAAAGACATTGAAATAAGAATAGAAGTTTGGGGATAGCTGGTTAACAGCTATGGCATGAAATTGGCAAAAGTCACTCACCATCTTTAGTGGTGGATACCAACGACCTGCCTTCAATTGGGCTATTCCGAGGAAGGTAGCTTAGTTCACTAGGGCCAAGAAGCCTAGTCATAGTATAAGAAGGAAGGAAGAATTTCACTAACCATTTCTTTAGCTTTTTTGAAGTGGCACAGCTCAAATGAGAGTTGAGTAGAGCCCAACTCTCGAGAATAAATCAGACTTTGGCTTGTGAAGAAGAAATCTTCAGTGAACTAGGACCATAACCTTGGAATTGCTAAGGGAAGAGGAATCAAAAAGAAAAACTGACTTTGAGAGATACCAACCTACTAAACAAAGAAAAACCACTGTAAATGGTGGCTGAAAATAGGTCTACTGATAAGACACCACTGCAAGAAAATGAGAAAGCCGAGATAACAAGAAAGAGCTAAAGGCAAATGAGAGAGGAGACCTTGGGGAGAAATGACTTTATATAGGTCATAAAAGGTAGGCGAAACGGCACCATTATGACTCTTTGCAAGCAAAGAGACGTAACCGATGTAATAGATGTGAACGACGGTGATTGACCTGATGACACGTGTCACATGTCATGAAAAACAAGGGCACACCTTTTGACCAATTTGTAGAAGGCAGGAAGAAAAACCCTAAGGAAAAACTAACTTTTTACGTGCTGATGATGTGACCTTGTAAAAAAAAAGAATTTGGCTTGCAGTAAAAATAACTCCTTATGTGTCAAAGATTTGACCTCACCGAAAATAAGAATTTGGCTTGAAGTCATGTCCTCATCAAGGGTTTAAACTCAAAAAATGGAAGACAAACAAATAGTTGAAAAGAATGTCGAGAGTACAACATCAGCAAAAGACAGGATCTTGGACCAAAAAAGCTAGTTAGCCTGAAGGGGGAACCTCGATAGAAGGAAGGTCTTTCACAAAGGACAGGCTAAGCTTCCCAAGAGCAACATTTTGTAATATGTTCTCAATTGATTAGCAATAAAGATACAACTTCGGTCCCCCGAAGGGAGCATGTGATAGCCGAAGGGCTATTGCCCACATGACCTTCTTATTGGCAGACCTGACACCACCCTCTGGGATTTATATGACCAACCTTGGGAGAAGGATCTACAACACCCTTGGAAAGGTATACGACCGACTATGGGAAAAAGACTCTTCGCCATCCTCGGGAGTGTATATTACCAACCTCAGGAACATAGGTCTATCATCCTCGACAAAAGAAATGCCTCCCAAAAAATGGTGCACACATACGAAGGGCTTTCTCCAGTCACCCTTGGGGGAAATCCTTATCCGAAGGGGATTTCTGATAGGAACCTCGTGCATGCCCCTACTCCCTGGGCATAATCACCTATGGCTAGCTATAGACACCTCTCCCCGAAAGTATAGACCAAATTTCACCGAACAAGTGTCTTAATCTGCTCAGGCTGAACATAATGGCCTCGTCCTTCCAACCTCTTTGAAATACTCAGGGGAAGCTCTCAGGTAAAGAATAAGAAGTATCCTTTCTTTCTGTTCTCTACTCTTAACTTCTAGCAACTTTTCCCTTCACATACTAACTTGGGCGTCATAGATTCATCCCTCGGAAACATACTCCGAGGAGCTCCTAACCCTTGTTCTTAACATGCTGCAGCTACTACTTAGGCAAAGGTCAACTAGAGGTTCAACATGTCTTACATCGAAGATGTGCTAGAGCATCAAAAAGTACCTCAGTAAAGTGAATGTTTTTAGGGTTTCTATTTATTGTAGTCAAAACATAAAGAGCATGCATCTTGCATATTCTAGGTTAATCAACTAGTGTCACAAAGTTTTAATTTCACACATAAATAGCTAGCCAATTGCAACCACTGTGAGAGTAATTCTCACAAGCATCCTGGCCAGGGCAAAAGGGCAGCATGTCATGATGCTTGGTTAGATTAGCATGTTTATGGCCTTTTTGTAGTAGTTTTACAAACTAGAGCTTGGGAAGGCTTGGTATAAAGGTTTGGGTGGCTTCGGAGGCCTCCAAACATGCTATGGATAAAGATTGGTGCTGCTGGGCAAGAGCCCCTGGCGCCACAGTGCCAAGTGGTGCTGCAATGCTTAAAACCTAAACCTAGGGTGTGAGAGAATTACCTGTGTCACTGCGGTGCCCCTGATAGCATTGACATGCTATAGTATTTTTGCTATAACTTTTCACTCAGGTGTCCGATTAAGGCGATTCAACATTCCACATGAAGCTAGGAGAAAGATCTATAACTTTCATGTTTTAACTCAAGGATGAATTAGACTATGTGTTTTTTTATTTGGCTCCAAACTGTGGGGCCAATCAGTGCTTAAGAGCCCTTGGGGTGGAAGGTGATCGTTGGTACATTAGTACCCCTTGTAGGTCCTCAAGCACTAATTTAGGGATCAATTTTTTTTGGGTACGAAGAAAGCATGAAGGAAATTGATCTAGGAGGAGCAGTACAATAAGGCCATGAGGAAAGGTTAAGGGGGTTTAGCACCATGAGGAAGTTGATCTAGGAGGCTTTGAGCTTAAGACACCAATGATAAACCCTGATGTACATAAGAGGTTGTATGGAACCTAGTAAACTGATTCCATCCAAAGAAATCTTACCTTAATAGGATGAACTAAGTAATGATGGATAATAGAGGACTATGGATGCAAGCTTAGTGCACTGTTGGCCTAGCAAAGTTGTGACCTAAGGCACAAGTGAATGCTTAGTGCATCCTGGGTAGGTTAAATGGGCAAGGCTTAGTATCTTGGGGATCTAGGTGAGCTTATTAGCTTGAGACACCAAGTGGGAGACTAGTACACCTAGTTAGGTGGATGCTTAATACCGTAGTGGCCTAGACAAAAAAAGGGCTTAAGGCACTAAATGGGAGCCTAGTTAACCTAGTGAGTTCCTTGTAACTGAAGCAAGGAGCCTCCATCATGTTCAACTGTACAACAAAAAAGGGAAGGAAATTCAGTAGGCTTAGCTCACTAGGACGTTAGCAAGGCAAGGGTTGCTAGAAGTGACTTTAGGGCCTAAAACTTGCTATGCATTGTGTGACGTCTGTACGAGAACTAGGAAGAGGTAGTGCACAAAGGACTTGAATATATGTGCATATGTTAGGCCTTAAACTATGTAGGGCCTATAGTAGATTTCATATATAATATATATGAGTGCCCTCAGGTTTTTGTTTCCAGGGTTTATTCTTCTTTGCAGGAACCAAAATACCTTACTAGGAATCTTTGGATTCCAACTCCCTTTACTGGTGTTGTACAGATTGTATCTGTGTGGAGCTAGTGACCATAAGGGTGATAGCCAAAGCGCTATCGCCCTGATCACCCGCTGACCACGGGAAACAGAGAGCTGGACACTTGAGGCATACGACCTCAAAAAGGACTCTGGAGTGAAGGAAATCATTTACTTGAGGCACACGACCTCGGTAGCTCATCAATTCCAACTTCGGGAGAAGGCGACCGTACTAGCTTCGGGGGAGAAGGACCAATCACCCTCCGAGGGAGAAAGGCGCCCGAAGACAGAGACACCGAAGTTCCAGCCTGACTCCAGAAAAAGGCTCCTCACCCCGAAGTAAGACAACAACCAAAAGAACCTTGGTTGTACGACAAGAGCTATCAAGGAGTCTCTGACACTCCGATCACATACGTCTCTGACATGCCACCTTCAGACACGTTCTGACACGCCGATGCAGTCTAATGTCCTGTCATAAAGGGCTACAACTCGTGGCTCGAGAAGCCTGCAGGTGGCTAGGGGCCCCCGTGCCCAAAAATACGAACACCATCCGACCATACATATGCCGAACACGTGTCACCATCTGAAGGGGTCACCCATTTTCTTTTATACAAGGGAAATGATCACAGGGATAGGGGGCCCAAAGGAGAGACTCTCCCCAGGGAAAAAAGGACTCTTCGGAAGAGGGACTCTCCGGAAAATAGAGGACGCTCTCCTCTCTCTGGCTGAAAACTCTCCCTTCAGCCCTCAGAGAGACACGCCAGGCAAGCGTCTCTTGTGCTTATTGCTATGTCTCTCTCTCATTCTCCCTCTCTCTAAGCACTGACTTGGGCGTCCGAGGTTCCCCCCTGGAAAACCACCCCGGGGGCCTCCTAACCCCTATTTTCTGAGTGTTTCAGCCAGGTCTCCCTGAGGAACCACTGTTCTGAACTCTTCCCCGCATCAGAGGCACCTCTTGTCACCACCCTGCCATAGGGCCAAGAAGCTGCCGGCCATCACTTAAGGTGATCCACCCTGGACGCCTTCCTTCTGGACTAACCCGCACTTCCAGGACCCCTTGCTACCCTTACCACTACACACAGTGGAGATGCCGGTCCGCCCAACTCGGCGGCATCAAAGGGGTTCCCGAGCTAGTGTTTTATGTGCAGGTAAACCACCTAGTGAATTGTTTATTGATTATAGATTTACTGTTATGTTGTTTGTGCTAAGTATAGTTTACTTGCAGTTGTGTAGAGGCTAGAGGCACAAGGAAGGACATAGTAGACATATGGATCTTAATAGTAGTCCTCTAGCATATGTATGTATGCTAGTATAGCCGTGTTTCTAGGTCGAGTGGCATTTTAGTTGCTTTTGGGCATGTGCATAGTCTTTACTTATGTAATGATGCACATGTGTGGTTATTACTTATAGCAATTACACTTATGATTTATGCTTTGGCTTGCATTTTAAATATGTTTTAATAAATTATGTGTAATGTTTTGGCTTCTTTATGTTTGTTCATTAAAATTTAAGCAAGCCCATGCTTGCTGCGTTTTAGGTTAATAATTAGATGTATGAAAGGTTTTAAAATGGGACAAGTAATTACTAGCATGGCACTCAGGTTCCATAGTCTTCCTGGGATGGCCCCATATGGGCTTGGGACGTTACAGGTGGTATCAAGGTAAGGCTCTAGACTTGATTAAGAGTTGTTGGAGGCTAGGTGACAAAGATCAGGATGTTGTCCTTTTGCTTGGATAGTTAGCACTGACCTGTAGTTTCTATCTTCAATGTGCACTATCTAGCTTTGGTTACAGGTTGCGATGGTGGAACTAAGTTACATGTAATTTTAGATGCTTTGGGTTTTGGAGTGAATCCTAGTAGTTTAGTTATGGTGACATTGGGCAGGTAGTTTGGCTTGCTCCAATGTAGTGGCAACACCTTTGACCTAAGGTAATCAAGGTTCCCTACATGTGAGTCACATACTTTGACACTTCCCTTCATTGCTCGTAACTGAGTGCACTTCAAGGAGGTCATTAGGTATGTCACATATCATGGGGAGGGATTTGTATGATCAAGATGGGATTTGTCCCTCCTACGTAACGGGAGTGATATCTTCGGGCCCCTTGATAGAGTGAGACTTAGAAAATGCATGGCCATGCTCATATGAGTTCATATACTATATCAATGTCATCAATTTAAGTTGGTCTACTCGGTAATCAAGAAACCAAAGATTGGGCTATACGAGAATGACACATTCCATGTCTCATGCCTAGTCTAGATATCTTGGAGAAATGGAAAATGGCATATATGGGTAATGATCATAAATGTTTAGTCAAATCACCGACAATCTTGTCACTTGGGTGGCAGTGATGTGTTGCTAGACACCGCTCATTGCTTATGATCGTAAATGTGATTTATGATCATTACCAATGTGGTAAGAGCCTATTAGGTCACGCATATAGAGCTATTTGGATTATTAGAGTGCATGGGCTAATTATTTGGGATATGATTTCATGATAATTTCATGTTAATAATTGGCCCAAAAGTTAAGCCATTATTAAGCCCAAAATTAAAGCCTAATTGGATTAGGGCTTTGAAACCCATTAGGCCTGGAAGTTGAGTCTCACTCTAAATAAAACTTTTAGTGAGAAATTCATAGTGTTGGCCTAGCCTCCTAAAAGAGACAAGCGCACTCTTCTCCTGCTATTCCTTGGGGGACGCAAGCTAGCACTGCAAGCATAAGAAAAATGCATCTTCCAGGATGTGGTGGAAGCGTGGTGATCCCGAGAGGCTCGTGTGGATACCATAAAGAGCTTGAACACATCGACTATTCAGGTTTTATGATTCGACTCTGTAGTTGGGTTAGAGATCTCAACCGAAAATCTGTTATGCTTGTTTAGCTCCTGAAACCCTACACCAAGGATGAAAATGAACATGAACGTCGTCTGAAGATTGTCTTAAAGACATTATTGCGACATCAGCTTTGTGCCAAGTTATCCAAGTGCCAATTTTGGATAAAGGAAGTGTCTTTCCTCGAACACATCATAGATGCATAAGGCCTTAAGGAAAACCTTAAAAAGGTGAAGACAGTGCAAGAATGCGAAAGACCAAAGACTGTGAAGGAAATTAGAAGATTCCTAGGATTAGGGATTAGTTGGATACTACAGAAGATTTGTATCAAGCTTTTGAACGATTGCTTTAGTTCTCACTGATCTGACCAAGAAGGGCCAAAGATTTAAGTGGACTAAGAAGTGTGAAAAAAGTTTACAAAAGCTGAAGCATAGGTTGGTCAGAGCTCGAGTATTGATTCTTTATGATCCAAGCAAGCCCTACATCATAAATACATATGCATCTAGATCTGGGTTAGGTTGTGTATTTATGCAAGGTAGAAATGTCATTGCTTATGGGTTGAGGCAGTTGAGACCTCATGAGCAAAATTATCCTACCTATGACCTAGAACTGGCAGCAGGGATTTTTTTCTTTGAAGCAATGGAGACATTACTTGATGGGTAGCTCCTTTGTGATCTACACTAATCGTAAGAGCCTAAAGTACTTGTTCACACAGAAAAAGTTGAAGATGAGGCAAAAGAGGTGGTTAGAATACATCAAGGACTATGACTGTTGTATAGAGTACATAGAGGGCAAAGGCAATCTAGTAATAAATGCCTTGAGCAGGAAGTACACGGGCCTTCTGAATGGAGGATCTGTAACTGATTATGATGAGCAGAATAGGCTGCTACACCTGTGGCATAAGTTGTGTAAGTATGATG
The DNA here is from genome assembly GCA_005392925.1 of Aquilaria sinensis. Lineage (NCBI taxonomy): Eukaryota > Viridiplantae > Streptophyta > Magnoliopsida > Malvales > Thymelaeaceae > Aquilaria > Aquilaria sinensis. Next base: position 78,817 of record SMDT01000647.1, on the reverse strand, counting down.
AAGCCCAAATCTACACATTGATAATCCAATTAGAATGGATTGAAGAGGTCATAAGGGCAAAAGAGACAAATCCTGATCTGAAAAACATTTTCGGAGAAAAATAATGTTCCTTGTATAAACCGTTTGCCTACAATCAAGGATTACTGTATTTTAAGGACCGAACCTAGAGGACAAAAGCTCAGTGATGGAAAACTTGAAGAATCTTACACAAGCAAGTTGAACATCTATCCAGGATGTGAGAAAATGTATAAAGACTTGAAGACTCACTTTTGGTGGCCAAATATGAAGAGAGACATAGCTACTTATGTCTCCAAATGTGCCACATGCCAGAGGGTAAAGGTAGAGCACCAGAGGCCAACTCGTACCAAACAGACACTACCTATACCAATAAGGAAGTGAGGCAACATAACCATGGACTTTTTGACTAGGTTGCCTGTGACCAAATTAAGCCATGATACAATTTGGGTCATTGTGGATAGGCTATCCAAGTGTGCCCACTTCTTACCTATGAAACTCATAGACTCTTTGGAAAAGTTAGCCCAGATGTATGGCCATGAGATAGTGAGACTACATGGATATTGCCAAACTTCATTGTATCTGAAAAAGATCCAAGATTTACAGCTCAGTCAGGATCCAAAATCCTCCTGAGAACTGCTTATCACCCTCATACTAATGGGTAAACTAAAGGGTGATACAGATATTGGAAGACATACTCAAGAGCTGTGTGTTGGATTTCAAAAGTGAATGGGACCAAAACTTACCATTGGTGATATTCTTATATAACAATAGTTACCAAAGTACCATTGGCATGGCAGCTTATGAAGCATTATATGGAAGAAGTTGCATGACACCCTACTATTGGGTGGAAGCCTCAGACAAACTAAAGGTGGGTCTTGAAATTATTAAAGAGACTACTGCCAAAATCTAGAAAATTCAAGAGAGATTAAAAGCAACCAATGAAAGAACCATAGCCTATGTGAATAAAAGAATGAAGGACCTGGAGTTTGAGGTTGGTGACAATGTTTGGCTGAAAGTTGCACCAAACAAAGGCACTATTAGATTTGGTAGAAGAACCAAGTTACCTCCATGATACATAGGTCCTTATGAGATCTTTGACAGAGTTGGTAAGGTAGCATACAAGTTACCTCTACCGCTAGGTATGTCAAGTGTTCATAATGTTTTTCACATCAGTATGCTTAATAAGTGTTTATTGGACATAAAATAGGCTATTGTAGAGGAAGACATACAGTTGCAACCAAATTTGACAAATAAAGAGAAACTTATAGCTTTCTTAGCCAAGGATACTAGAAGGTTAAGAAACAAACTTACTCCCATGGTTGAAGTTCAGTGGTCACATTACTCTAAAAGAGAAACAACCTAAGAAATTGAAAAAGACCTTATGGAAAGGTATCCTAAAGAATACCTGAAGCTAGAGGCTATTTTGGAGGACCAAAATTTTTAGGGGGGGAGGATTGTTACCACCTCACAAAAATGGGAGAATTACAAGTGTGGCATAATGGCTAAAAACCATTATATTGTGTAATTCTCTTCATACTAATTGAAGTGTGAGCGATAAAAGGTATAATGAACACCTCATTAAAAGTGTTCCAAGTTGGTAACTTGGCCTCCATGAAAAGCCTTATGGATTGCTTGTTTGTCAAGCAACCTGTGGCCTTTTTTGTAAGGTTTTGGAAATTTGGGTACTTAATTGCAAAACTCTCAAGAAATAGCTTTCAAGAATTATGGTAAGGATATGAATGGTATAAAAGTACTATTGGAGCACCAAATTGCCCATGGAAGACAAGTTTGGACAAAGGAAATGTTATAGCCCTCCTAGCGAAATGCTCGATGGGTATGCTAAGTTCATAAATCCATAATTCAAATGCCTTGATTAAAGGTGAATTAGCAAGATCAAGAAAGTTATCTAAAGGATAGATGGTTGCTAGTTTAATTTGGCAGCTAAGTGTCACTAGGGGCAAAATGGTCATTTCGTACCCCAAGGTGATAAGTCTGGTATTTAAGCTCATAAGTTGATTTTTTGGACCTAAGTGACAAGAAACCAAAGAGTTGGATGAAATTGCCTAGTTTTAAGGTATTATTTGAGCATGGGGTCTTTTTGACAAAACTAAAGAAGTGGAAGGGCTTAAGTGATAAGTTGGCTATTTAAACCATTTTGAAGCTTTTCGCAGTCACTATTCATCATCCCGGACCTCCAAAATTCGTAGCTCTCCTTCTCCTCTTTAATTCCATGGTGAAACTTCGATTTCTTCATCAATTCTTGGTGGTTTTTGGTGCCCCATGAGGTTTATATGCATGAAAAGACTTCCTTTTACATGGATCTTGTGTGGTGAGCTTGGGATGACGTTTTGAGGTTTATAGAGCTTAGGTACGTTTTGCCCAAATGGTTTACTTGAGTTGTTTTTGGTTTCTTGAGCTTCCATGAGCTCGGTTCTAGTTAGAGTGAGCTTGAATTGATGCTTTATAAGTTGAATTTGCTAGGAACAATAGGAAATGTTAGTGCAGCTTTGTGTTCGAAGCCTGAATCTTTTGGTGCTTGATTCTTGCTAGTTCTTATGTAATTGAGGTGAGGGATTTATGATTCAAGCATAATTGATCCCATTCCTAGCTTGGTTGCTTGTTAAATTCAAGTACTTTGACGGATGGCATTAGTTGGTGGATGGTAATGAACATGTTTGACTAGGGAGTTTTTGAAGATTTATGTGGTGTTTATGGACACCATAGGATTGGTTTGAATGGTGCATTGTGATCTTTGCAACGTGTACCACATGTATGTTAAGTTTGAAGGCTATCCATGCATGTTTGATATGCTTGGAAAGTGTTCAAAGTTCATAGCAACAAAATGGGAAGATTTCTGGGCATTTCACAGGTTTGGCGACACATCGCCAATCAATTCAAATTCCCACAACGTGTCACCAATACCTTAGAAATTGGCAGAACGTTGACAACTGTGGCGAAGCGTCGCCGCCATAGCATTGACACCCTGTTTTGTTTTCTTCATAACTTTCGCTCGGGTGTCCGATTGAGATGATTTCAGATTCCACGTGAAGCTAAAAAGGAGTACTATTAACTCCATGCTTTCAAGACACTTAAAATGGTCTAGTTTTGAATTTATTTTAACTCAAATTGAAGGTAAGTTTTAAAGGAAAATATGGTCATAATGAGCACCGTTAGTTGGCTGCAAGGTTTAGTACCATCGGAAGCCTAGTTGAGACTTTGGATTTGAGGCTTCAATGTGGAGAACTTAGTGCACCTAGTTGGGGTTGTAGAGAACCTAGTAAATGAGTCCAACCATGATCATTGCAACTCCACTAATGTGAACCAAGTAATAGTGGATATGGGAGCACCATGGATGAAGTCTTAGTGCACTTGTTGCCTAGCCAAGCCATGCCTTGAGGTACAAGTGGAAGCCTAGTACATCCTTGGTAGGTGAATTGGGTTGAGGCAGAGTACATAATTGACTTGGGCAAGTCTAAGGACTTGAGGTACTATGTGGAGGCCTAGTACACCTAATGGATTTTTTACAGCGCAAGCAAGTAGCATCCACCATGTTCACATGCACAACAACAAAGGGAAGGCTATATTATTGCATCAGGCAATAAGCTAAGGCTTACTAGAAGCGAGTTAGTGACCAGAACTCGCTAGCCACGGAGTGACGCCCCGTGAGGAGGACTGGGATAAGGAGAGGTCTCAAGGGACCTACTTATATGTACATATATCAGACCCTCAGGCTGTATAAGCTGACAGCACAGCATACATATGTTCTCATATATTGAGTCCTCAAGATTTTTCTTGCAGGTTGAAGGCCCCTTACTGAGAATATTTGATTCTCACACCCTTACTTTTTGTTGTGCAGTTTTGGGCGTCGTTGACCCAGCAATCGTTGAGGGTTGTTGAGCTAGGCTTGTAAGTAGGTATTTAGTTTATTTGAATCTTTATGATTCTAGTTTATGGGTTGCTTGTTGGTTAAGTTAAGGTGCTAACTACAGTTGTCTTTTTGGCCTACAGAGGCTAGTGAAGCACAAGGAAGAGCTTATGAAGCTTGCCACTGGGAGTTTGCTCTAAGGTGGAAGCTTCGTTTTTTATCTCAGTATAGTCATTCAGTGTATAGTTTTAATACACTAGTTTGCCTCCAATGGTCATGTTGAGTAATTCACTCTAGAGTCGCTTTTAGGTGCGAGCATAGTCTACTCCTATTTGGATGCTTGCACACAATTGATTATGTGTGGTTAATTCGACTTAAATGCTTTGAATGCTTTGACAATTTTCATAATTTTTTTTATCGAAATATGCCTGGGCAATGTTTCAAGCACCATTTCTTTATACTATTAATTAGGTCAAAGCATAAACCTATGCATCATTGCATAGTAGGATTAAATAACTAGAAGCATAAAGGTTTTAACTAATGTGCATGTAATCAATTAGCCAATAGCGACTAACATGGAAGAAGTTCCCATAGGCTTCTCAGGTAGGCCCATCAGGGGTCCTGTCAGCAAACGCTAAAGGCATTAAGGACCTAAATGTCCTAGAGTAAACCTTAATGTGTTCAAGCTTTTAACTTAAGTCAAAGTGTGAGAATGCAGATTATCCCACCATGGGGGAGGCGGCTATGACCTGGAAATTGGTAAAAAATGTGGGCAAAATGTGGACTAATAAGTTTAAGACAAAGAAACCATGCTTATGTGCAATGAAAATGACATAAAGCATGATTAAGGCTAATAAGGGTGTTTAGTGCCCTAAAGCTAATTTAAGAAGCCTAACTTGAATTTTCTTCTCCCATATTTGACCCACACAGCCACCACCCTCCTCCATACTTCTTCCATAGCTCCTCCATAGCCACCATACATCCAAGATTAGAATTGAAGGCAAAAGGAAGCAATTGGAAGCAAACTAGAGCTATTGCTTGAGTATTTCAAGGATCAAGCTTGATTTTTGGCCTACCGACTCTAGTAAGGGTTCCCTTGCTCTCATGGGTGGTTTTTTTTCTCTATTTTCAAGCATCCATGGAGTGAGGGGTAAGCTTGGAAAAGAGCCATGACCTTGATGAGCCAAGCTTAGTGAGGGGAGTGCACTTGTTGAATGTTTTTGTGACGTGGTATGAAGTACACAAAGATGGCAGTGAAATGAGGGTTTTTAGAGCCCAAAGTTAGTACTAACTAGTGTTAAAATCCTTATAAGACCAAGCATTAGATTGAGGAGGGCTTCCATAGTGATTTATTTATGTTTATTACATGTTTTACGGACTAATCTATGGTTATTGTTGCTGCCGCATTTCATGTGTTTCTTGGTTGTGAGTGGCTGATGCATTTGGTTACTATATCATGTATATGAGCATTATAGTTTTTTTTTAGTTTCTTTGGATGCAGGTATTAGTTATGGTTACATTGCCTATTGAATCCAACTGCCGCCCTTACTAAGTTTAACAATGAAACTTAGTCCCTTCAATTCTGTCATTTCAGGTCCAGCTGAAAGATCACGTTTAAACTAACGTTTGTTGTTTGAGTTCTAACTTGAATTTTGAGGTACTTAAACTTCAATATGTATAGTTGTGATCCAAAAACTTTAGTAATTTTAGGAGCACATTTGGTATTTTAGTGATGGCACTTATTGTGTTATGCAGCAGCTATCCAGCATCCTCTTCTAGAGTCCATTGTGTCTCATCCAGTCTTATAGCTTAAGGTGTGTATTTAGCTGAGTCAAGAGCATTATGTAGTTCATGTATGACTTCAGATGTAGTGTATGTAAAATGAGACAAGTATGTGAACATTTGAGTAGTGTTTTTGGCTATGTATGTAATGTGGTCCAAAGCTGCCTATGAGTGAATGATAGGCTACTTACTTGTAAATTCTATTTTGGCCACATAAAGTTGCTAGATGCAAGCTAATGTATTTACCATGTGTATTTGGCATATATGGGATAGCCTTAGAGGGCTTTCCCTTTGTGAATGAAGTGTTTGCACACTTTTGAAATTTTGTATGGGCAAAATGGTCATAAAGTGACCAAAATTTTAACTCTGCACTTAAATTTCTATAACTCCCTATGTAGAAGAAATCTTGGTATGAAATTTTAACCATGCCTAGATGAAGTCTAAGGGTTTTATTGTGATTCATAATTCTAGAATTTGTGCCCTATAACCAAAGATATGACATCGCAAAAGCCCTAGAAAGGCAAGGAACAGCAATCCAGTGTCTGAATGCCATGACCTCAGACAACAAGAAGAACACAAAGAAATTCTATCAATTTCATCAGGACCACATGCATGATACCAAGGATTGCTTCTAACTAAGAAAGTATATTGAATCCTTGATTAAGCAAGGGAAATTTTCTTGCTACATGCAAATGCCGTTGCCCAAAGGCTAAGAAAGAAAAAAAAAGATAGAAAATGAGAGTATGAGGACTATGATTGTTACCCACTCTAGGGTAGTCAAATTATGGTGCCAAAATTTTGCATTTAGACTTCCAAGATTGGTAACGTTCTGTAGGCCATCAGAACACTACCCTTAGTATGCATACCCAAGTGGCCCTCTTAGGCACTATGTAAACACATGCATATTGGTCCAACCATCACACATATATTCACATTTCAAGCACACCATGGCAACAAAGAAGGAGAACACTAGCATAAGTCTTAATCTTGGCTACCACACATTAGGCAATCTTCTTAAGCTCTAGTGACCAGCCACTGAACCTGTAACTTCCACTAATAAACTGTATCATTCTAGTCATGCGCCCCCTATTTTCTTTGCTCCATTATCAACTAGATACTTAGATAAAACCAATGAATTTTTTTTACATCAATAGCCTAACTATGGACCAAGTTATAGATTTTTGAAGTTGATTACAAAATTCTGACCAAATAAACAGTCACTTATCCAACTTTGCAATGCCATATCGTTGGCTACAGGGCCCCAAATTCAGAAATTCAAAATTCCAGTTCAACCTCTAGATTTTCCTTAAGGGTTGATAAAATTTCATACCACGATTCCTTCCACATAGTGAGATATAGAACTTTAAGTGGAAAGTCAAAATTTTGGTCATTTTATGACCATTTTGCCCATACAAAATTTCATAAGTGTGCAAACACTTCATTCAAAAGGGGAAAGCCCTCCAAGGCTACCCCATATATGTCCATTACACATAGGAAATATATTACCTTGCATTTAACAACCATATGTTGCTAAAACAGAATTTACAAGTAAGCAGCCCGTCATTCACACTTAGGCAGCTTTGCACCACATCACTTACATAGCCAAAATATTACTCAAATGTTCACATACTTGTCTCATTTTACATAGACTACATGTACATGCATACATGCACTACAAAATGGTCTTAACTCAGCTAAATACGCACCCTAGGTTACAGGAGTGCCTGAGACGCAATGTACTCCAAAATAGGATGCTGGACAGCTGCTGCACAACACAACAAATACCATGGCTAAAAATATCAAATGTGCTCCTAAAATCACCAAACTTTGTAGATCACAACTAGACATATGGAAGTTCAAGTACTTTAAAATTCAGGGCAAAAACCAAACCACAAAGGTTAGTTTCAAGTTGATCTTTCAGCTGGACCTGAAATGACAGAATTGAGTAGATTAAGTTTCATTGAGCAACTTAGTAAGGCTAGCACTGGGATTCTGATGGTGATGGTGGCCATCAGGATCTCAACTATGTACCATCAAAATTGCAGTAGGGACTTCTGGAGGTGTAGATAAACCCAGGGAGAGGGTGCTCTGTGTGGGTCACTCAGAATGGCCGGCAGCGTCTATGTCTCATGGTCGGAGGGCTTGCCTGAAACACTCGGAAGACAGGGGGTTAGGAGGTCCTCGAAGTGCTTTTCAGGGAGGAGCCGCCGACACCCAAGTCAGTGTTTAGCAGAGGTGGAGAAAGAGTAGTAAGCGCAAGGGGTTCTTGCCTGTCCTGTTCTCTTTTGAGGGCTGAAGAGATGAGGGGGAAGCCCCTTGCCTCAGAGTATTTAGGCAGAGAGAGGAGAGAGATCCCCCCCTGTCTGAGACCATTCCCCCGGCATATATAGGAGGGGGTGAACCCTTCAGATCGTAACATGTGTATGGATGGATGGTATCCGTATTTTTGGGCTTGGGGTCCCCTAGCCGCCTGCAGGCTCCTCGGGCCACAAGCTGTGTTAGGCACAGCCCTATATGACAGGACGTAGGTAGGGGCGGTGTGCTAGAGTGCATATGAGGGCAGCGTGTAAGGTGTTCGGGAGGAAATGTTAGAGACTCCTTGATGGCTCCTGCCATACCTCCAAGGTCCCCTTGGTTGATGTCTCCCTTTGGAGTGAGGGGCCTTCTCCCGGAGTCACACAGGTACTTTGGGGTATTTACGGGTGCCGAAGTTGGTCCATTCAGGGGGCTTTCGCCTACAGAAGGTGGCTAGCACTTCTTATCGAAGCTAGTTCAGTCGCCCTCCCAATGGAGGCGATACGGTAGTTTCCTGAGGTTGGTATTGGCGGGCTACCGAGGTCGCGTGCCTCAGGTGTTTGGCTCCCTTCTTCCCAAGGTCCTTAGGTGTTCTGGGCGATAGCACTTCGGCTATCACATGCCCCCCCTCGGAAAGCCGGAGTGGAGACTTCGGCTAGTGGTCCTTTCGGGAGCGCTTTTCGGGACTTGGAGTGCAACGTTCACAGGGGAGCTGATTTACCATGTAGGGGGTAAGCCTTGTTCGGGTAGGTATTACCGATTTGCCCTTTGGTGTTCTTGAGATACCTAACCTATTTACTTTTTCTGCCATGAGCTAGTGGACCGTCACGTCTTGAAACTAGGCGTGTCATTTTGGAGCAGTGTGCTTGGGTTTTCAGGATCTCAGAAAATGCGTCCTAATTTCTTGTGTCGATCGACATGTGGCAGGTGCTGGTTGGGATGGGCACGCCTTTTTGCACGGGAGGGGCAATTATGGCGACGTTTCGCCTTTGCGCAGTAGTTATGATGTCCTTTTGGCTGCCCTTCCTTAATCTATATAAGTCTCTTCCTGTCATACTCTTCATTTGTTTTCCTTTGCATCTCATTTTACTCTCGTCTGCTTCCGTGCCTTTTTGTGGCGGTATTAACGACGGAGCAATTTCTAGCATCTTGCACGACGGTGTTCAAGAATCCTGATTTTAGCAAGGCCTTTGGTGGGTTCGTCCTTCGGTTTCTGCTTTTCTTTTAGCTTCCAGAAGTCATTTTTCTTCTTTTTTGAAGTCTCTTTTTTGGTCAACCATGTCTTCGGCTATTACCGAGAGCTGGCAATCTCTTATGTCTCACCCTTGTTGCTCCACTTCTAAGAAATTAGAGAAGTGGACAGCCAAATTTTTTCTTCCCTCCTACGCCACCACGAGGTTACCCCACCTCGGTCACTTCAGCTTTATGAATCAGGATGACGAGGTTACCATTTTCTGAGCCCAACTGAAGGCCGGACTTCGATATCCTCCAGCGAAGATGATTTGTGACTTTTGCCAATTTCATGGCATAGCCGTGAATCAACTTCCTCCCAACTCGTACTGCTATTTCAATGCCTTTCTCTGCATGTGCGGGGTCTTCGGGGTAGAACCCCATTTTATCCTATTCATGCAGTATTACAAGCTCTATCCGGTTCCAAAGGGTGGCTTTTATTTCATGCTACCTCGAGGATTTGGGAGCAAAAAATTCATGTTCACCTTCGCTACCAAGGATAGTTGGCGAGGGTGGCAAAGGAAGTTCTTCTTCCTAAAGGTGGCGGAGGCTTGGTCGCATGTTCCGACTAAGTGGGCTCGGGGAAAGCTGGAGATGGATGTCATTGATCCCAAGAAGTTGCTAACTCCTGAGTTGGCGACGAGGTTTGTAGACTTCGACAGACGTATCCACGCTGTTGCCGATTGGGATGCCGAGGTCTCTCCACGTTTCCTCTACCCTTTCCTGATCATGTGGAAACTCATGACCGAAGAGGTTCTTCGGGAGTTGGGGATGGTTATGGAGCACAAAACGGAGCTTGGGATGCCAGCTCCTGCTACCGAGGGGAAGGACTCTTGGCTGGTGAAGCTCCTTTGGAGTGAGCTCACTTATCAAGCCTTTTTTGAAAGTAAGTTTTCTTTCAAAGTTTTCAGCATAAGTACCTGTCTGGACTCACGCTGATGTTTTCCCTCTTTTTCAGAGAAAGGCGACGAGTCTGCTGCCTACTATAAGTCTCTCTTCCTTGGTCTGGCCGAGAAGGGAGAACAAACGAAGAAAGGCATCTCTAAGAGGCACAATACTACTGGGAGTGGACCATTTTCGGCCAAAAAGGTGAAGAAGGACACCCTTCTTCCACCCCCGGAGGATGCGGCGGGAGTTGGTGTCATTGTAACTTCCAACAAGGTTGCAACTCTCGCTGAGCCTGAAACTACGGCCGAGGTTCTTACCGGGGTGATCGCCCTTCCTACTTCTTTGAGTCCTACCACATCGGAAGATCTTGTAGGCTCTTTGGCAGGGAGTCCCTCTGCCAAGGAGCTGGAAAAATGCTGAAGGGACAAAGGCAAACATGTTCCTACCAACGTGGAGGAGGTCCGGGATTCCAACGACGACGTCGCTGAGGTTGCGCCAGGTTTGTTTCTTATCTCCTTTTCAGTATTCACAATCCTATAGCTTTCTCAGTCAAGGAATTTTGATGGGGCGCATGTTTTTTCTTTTTGTAGAGGATCTGGCGCCCTCAGCTTGGATGGTCGAGCATGCCCGAAATGGGGCTTTTCGGGATTCCCACGTCCCGAAGGACAAGGTTCCAAGGGAGTCGTTCTGGTTTTCCACGGAGGACATGAACCTGTTCTCCAAGGATTGCCGGGAAATGGCTCCCCAGATGGCAAGGGGTGTGTCACTCAGGCCTCCTTCAAGGCAGTTGCCAAGGAGTACACTTCCGAGGACTCTCTTGCCACCAAAGTTTCCGAGCATGCTGCCCAGGTATTTCTTCAGGCTTCTTCATTTTTCCTCCCCATTTTTTGTCTAAGTATTTTTGGCTTTCGTCGTGTAAATTTCACTAAGTACCTTTTTTTTTTGCAGCTTCTGGGGTATAGTGGATACCTTCGAGCTTGGGCAGCAAAGCAGTCTTCAGTCTGAGCTTGGGCCAAAGATAAACTTGCGAAGGCCAAGGTTTTATGCGCTAACTCAGTTGTGATGAACGCCGAGTTGAGCCGCATAGCCAAGGAGAAGGTTGCCAATCTTAAGGATGAGTTCTTGAAGGGCCAAGAAGAGCTCTTGAAGGATTTCTCCAAGAAGATGTCCAGCCTTGGTGACAAAGTAGTGAGCCTGACTTCAGCCAACGAGATCCTTCAAAAGGAAAAAGAAGGGGAATCTTTCCTTTTAGCGAAGGCGATGGCTGAGAATGCTGAACTCCAAGGCAAGGTTGACTCGCTGAAGAAGGATTCAAAGAAAAAGAAGAAGATAAAGGAGTTGGAAAAGGAGGTCAAATACCTTCAGAAGGAGGTTTCAGATCTTCAGAATGAGGCAGACGATCTGGACGTCGAGAAAGACAAAGCCGTTCAAGCGACTAAGGTTGCCTTTCAGGGCGGCTTCTGCCTAGCTCGTCACCAATTTCTGAAGAGATATCCGGACCTCAACCTTTCCTTTTTGGCTGCCATGGATATTCCTGAGGGGCCTCGGTGGTCTTGGTCTAAAGTCGAGTTCCTCAACCTGGAGTTTGCCCCTCCTTCTGCACCGAAGGCGGCGGCCAAAGACACAAGAGCCGGAGCTTCCCACGACGCCGGGGACCGTTAGATATTCTAGAGGCTTTTGCCTTCTTCTTTTTCTTTGCATTTTACTTCTTGTAACCTTCTTCTTATACTAAGACCTTCTTCAATAAATTTTGCTTCATAATTTAGTTAAGTCTTTTGAGCAATTTTTGTTTCCTAATTGTCCCGACCACTTTCGGTCAAGGGACTTCGGAAAGGCATATTTCGCTCGTTTCCTCGGCCGACCTTTGGGTAAACGTTCATTGTTGGCGAAGTTCCCTTACGCAAATTTTAGCTTGTCGGCCGTATTCGATAGACTTCACCATTTTTTTTTTTTGGGACTCTTCAGTTGCGAGATTCCTCTTCGGAGGATCTTTCCTCCCTTCATTCAGAGTTACTATATTTAGCATTGCCATGCTTGGATGGCTCACCATTTTCGGCTGTCTGCTTCTTCGGCATTTTCTCAGAGAGGTGTGTTTTCAACACGCACTGCATCGCACTTTCGGATGAGCTTTGCTACATCCTTATGGTATTTTTTGCCGAAGTTGGACCCTTTGTACTATAGTCCTCTGCCATCTACCGTACTAGTAACCTGGGGTGCCTGTGGGCCTCTAGGTTTCCCATGCCAACCTTTCTAGCTAGGCGTAACCCTGCTATGAGAGCTCTATCTTTTTGGTGGCGTTAAATCCACATTTAATGGATTTCCTGATTTTCAGGCCTTCGGGAATGACTATCCCAGATTTCTAGTGCCCGGGGCCAGAGACCCCTTCTACCAAATAAGGTCCACTTTGGCTTGGCTGTGCTGAAGTCCAATTGCCCTCCTTTGGCCACTTTGGTATTTTTAGCAACAAAGTCTGCTAGGGCTGGGGTGGATTTGAAAGAATGGAGGTAATCTCCTGCTTGCTGGCACCAAGGCATAGACAGCTTTTTGCAGCAAGGGGCACCCGACTTTGTTGCTAAGGAGATGGCGACTTTTCTTCGGGTGCGAAACTTCTTCGGCGGGGAAGTCTGGGTCATTCTAACCCTGTTTCTCCTGCAGGTCGCATCCTGAGGGGTATGTTTCCCACCAAGGACTCATCTCATCGATCTCCACTTCCCATACTCTTGTGAGTTGACACAGGACTCTTTTCCGATGACGTACTGATGAAGAGGACCCTAGGCCCGAATTTAGCTACGGCCATCTTTGGTCTAACAGTTGTGTCTCTTCGACCATGACAGACATAGGAATTCGTATAGGAAGGCCATGGTAATAGATAGAGGACATTCGCCCTCAGGTAGGAACTCTGGCGCGGACGGGGACCTTGGAAGTCCTTGGCCCTTAGAACACTGAGTTTTCAACAACAACGGCCTGGGAGTGGCTTCCCATAGACGGCGCCAAATGATGGTAATGGTGATGGTGATGGTGATGGTGGCCCTATGGATCTCCACTATGTACAGTGGAGACTGCAGCATGGGCTTCTGGAGCTGCAGATGAACCCAGGGAGAGGGTGCTCTGTGGGTGTCACTCGGAATGGCCGGCTGCGTCTTTATCTCATGGTCAGAGGGCCTGCTTGAAACACTCGGAAAACAGGGGTTAGGAGGTCCTCGGAGTCTTTTCCCGGGGAGGAGCCTTCAACGCCAAAGTCAGTGTTTAGCAGAGGTGGAGAAAGAGTAGTAAGTGCAAGGGGTTCTTGCCTGTCGTGTTCTCTTTTGAGGGCTGAGGAGATGAGGGGGAAGCCCCTTGCCTTAGAGTATTTAGGTGGAGAGAGGAGAGAGATCCCCCCCTGTCTGAGACCATTCCCCTGGCATATATAGGAGGGGGTGAACCCTTCAGATCATAACATGTGTATGGACGGATGGTATCCGTATTTCTAAGCGTGGCGTCCCCTAGCCGCCTGCAGGCTCCTCGGGCCACAAGCTGCGTCAGGCGCAGCCCTACATGACAGGACGTAGGTAGGGGCGTTACACCAGAGTGCATATGAGGGCGGCGTGCAGGGTGTTTGGGCGGAAATGTTAGAGACTCCTTGATGGCCCCTGCCGTACTTCCAAGGTCCCCTTGGTTGATGTCTCCCTTCGGAGTGAGGGGCCTTCTCCCGGAGTCACACCGGTACTTCGGGGTATTTACGGGCACCGAAGTTGGTCCCTTCAGGGGGCTTTCGCCTGCATAAAGTGGCTGGTACTTCTCCTCGAAGCTAGTTCGGTCACCCTCCTGATAGAGGTAATACGGTAGTTTCCTGAGGTTGGTATTAGCGGGCTACCGAGGTCGCGTGCCTCAGGTGTTTGGCTCCCTTCTTCCCAGGGTCCTTAGGTGTTCGGGGCGACAGCACTTCGGCTATCATATTCAATAAGCAAAGTAACCATCATTAGAACCTGAATGCCAAAACCACAATGCATATGTGCAAGACATAGCAACCAAATGCAGCAGCCATTCACAACCAACAAACACATGAAATGCGGCAGTAACATATACCATAGGTTAGTCCATAAAACATTCCATAAACATAAATAAATCCCTATGGAAGCCCTCCTCAAGCTTAAGCTTGGTCATAGGAGAGTTTTAACACTAGTTACTACTAACTCTGGGCTTTAGAAACCCTCACTTCACTGCCATCATTGCGTACTTCACACTAGGTCACAAAACCTTCAATAAGTGCACTCCCTCACTAAGCTTGGTTCATCAAGCTGATGGCTCTCTTCTAAGCTTAGCCCTAGCTCCATGGTTGCTTGAAAATATAGAAAATAACCCATGAGAGCAAGAGAGCTTGAAAATATATAAAACAACCCATGAGAGCAAGGGAACCCTTACCTAGATGGGTATGCTAACATTTGAGCTTGATCCTAGGTGTAGTCAAGCAATAGAACAAAATAGCTTCCAATTATGCTTTCTTGACTTCAATTGCAAGTAGTTTTGAGTTTCAAGGTATAGTGGCTATCAAAGAAGTGTGGAAGAGAAGGCTGCCTTCCTTTTTTTTGGTGGAGACTGAAATTTGGGACAGAAGGACAAGAATGGACACTTATATGGTCTTAGGTGCACTAACACACTTAAGAAACTTAACCAAGCTTTATGTCATTTTCCTTGCTACAAGATCATGGTTTCTTCACCTTAATCTATTAGACCATGTTTGACTTCCTTATCCCATGCCATAGCAGGCACTCCTTATGTGGGATAACCCCACAAAACTTCCATTTGGCTTAAGGCATAAGCATAGACAACCAAAGGCACACAATATGACACTTTAAGTCCTTAAAGCCTTTTTGTGTTTTCCTTTGTCCATACTTGTTTTCTATCAACAATTTGCTTCTCCAATAGCACTTTCATACCATTCATATCCTTCCCATAACTCTCCAAATCTCTTTTGTGAAAGTTTTGCAATTGAGTACCCAAATTTCCAAAATCTTACAAAAAAGTCCATAGGTTGCTTGAAAAAACAGGCAATCCTTAAGGCTTTTCTTAGGGGCCAAGTTACTAACTTGGAACACTTTTAAGGTAGTGTTAATCATGCCCTTTACCCCCCACACTTGAATCACTATGGTGAGAATTACACAATGTAATGGTTTGTAGCCATTATGACACACTTGTAACTCTCCCATTTTTGTGAGGTAGTAAAAATCTACCCCCCTTAAAACTTTTGGTCCTCCAAAATAGACTTTAGCTTCAGGTATTCTTCAGGATACCTTTCCATAAGGTCTCTTTCAGTTTCCCAACTTACTTTTCTTTCAGAATGGTGTGAGCACTGAACTTTAATCGTGGGAACTTTAACCTTCTGGTATCCTTGGCTAAGATAACTATAGGTTTCTCTTCATATGTCAAGTTAGGTTCCAATTGTATGTCTTCCACTACAATAGCATGCTTTGTGTCCGATAGACACTTCTTAAGCATATGATGTGAAAAAACATTATGAACACTTGACATGCTTCATGGTAGAGATAAACTGTATGCTACCTTGCCAACTCTGTCCAAGTTCTCATAAGGACCTATGTATCTTGGAGCTAACTTGGTTCTTCTGCCAAATCTGATAATGCCTTTGGTTGGTGCAACTTTCAGCCAAACATTGTCACCAACCTCAAATTTCAAGTCTCTCTTTCTTTTGTTCACATAGGCTGTGGTCCTTTCATTGGCTGCCTTTAATCTCTCTTGAATTTTCTTGATTTTGGCAGTAGCCCTTCGATAATTTCAAGACCCAACCTAGCCTATCTGAGGCTTCCACCTAATAGTGGGGTGTCATGCAACTTCTTCCATATAATGCTTCATAAGGTGCCATGCCAATGGTACTTTGATAACTATTGTTATATGAGAATTCCACCAATGGCAAGGGTTGGTCCCATTCACCTTTGAAATCCAACACACAACTCCTGAGCATGCCTTCTAGCATCAACATCACCCTTTCAGATTGCCCATCTGTCTGAGGATTATAATCAGTACTCAAGGTGGATTTTGGTTCCTAGTGCTTTATGAAAAGCACTCCAAATCGAGCTGTAAATCTTGGATCTCTATTATATATAATGGAGTCTGGCTCTCCATGTAGTCTCACTATCTCCTGGACATACATCTAAGCTAACTTCTCAAAGGAGTCTGCGAGTTTCATAGGTAAAAAGTGGGCACATTTGGTAGCCTATCCACAATGACCTAAATTGTATCATTCCTTAATCTGGTCATAGGCAACCTAGTTAGAAAGTTCATGGTTATGTTGCCCCACTTCCTCACTGGTATACGCAGAGTCTATTGGGTACCAACTAGCTTCTGGTACTCCACCTTTACCCTCTGGCATGTGGCACATTTAGAGACATAAGTAACTATGTCTCTCTTTATGTTAGTCCACCGAAGTGAGTCTTCAAGTCTTTATACAGTTTCTCACTTTCTAGATGTATGTTCAACTTAATTGTGTGAGCTTCTTCAAGTATTTCATCCATGAGCTTTGGTCATTTAGGCACATAGATTCAGTCCTTGAAGTACAGTAATCCTTGCTTGTAGGCAAAGGATTAATACAATAAACCTTTTTCCTATCCTGAAATCTTTTTCAGATCAAGATCTGTCTCCTATGCCTTTCTAGCTTCTTCAATCCATCCAGACTATTCTACTCATCATGATCAGCAATGGATCCTCATTTCAGAAGTCCTGTGTACTTCTTGCTCAAGACATCTGCTACTAGATTGCCTTTGCCCTTTGTGTACTCTATACTGCAATCACAATCCTTGATGTACTCTAACCATCTCATTTGCCTCATGTTCAACTCTTTCTGAGTGAACAAGTACTTTTGGCTCTTATGGTCAGTGTAGATCACAAAGGAACTACCCATTAAGTAGTGCCTCTATTGCTTTTGAGCAAAAAATCACTACTGCCAGTTCCA
Source organism: Aquilaria sinensis (assembly GCA_005392925.1). Taxonomy (NCBI): domain Eukaryota; kingdom Viridiplantae; phylum Streptophyta; class Magnoliopsida; order Malvales; family Thymelaeaceae; genus Aquilaria; species Aquilaria sinensis. Next base: position 61,796 of record SMDT01000647.1, on the reverse strand, counting down.
GGTCATGGGTAGGATAATTTTGTTCATAGGGTCTTAACTGCCTTGACCCATAATCAATGACATTTCTGTCTTACATAAGCACGCAACCTAATGCAAATCTAGATGCATTTGTATAGATGATGTAGGGCTTACTTGGATCAAGAAAAATCAATACTGGAGCTTCAATCAACTTCTACTTGACCTCCTAGAAACTCTTTTCACACTTCTCAGTCCACTCAAATCTTTGACTCTTCTTGGTCAGATGAGTAAGAATTGAGGCAATCATGGAAAAGCCTGATACAAATCTCCTATAGTATCGAGCTAATCCTAGGAAACTTTTGATTTCCTTTACAGTATTTGGTCTTTCCTACTCTTGCACTACCTTGACCTTTTTAGGGTCTGCCTTAAGGCCTTGTGCATCTATGATATGTCCTAGGAAATATACTTCCTTTATCGAAAATTCACACTTGGATAACTTGGCATAAAGCTGATGTTCCAACAGAGTTTTTAAGACCATCTTCAGATGATGTTCATGTTCATTTCCATCCTTGGAATACATTAGGATGTCATCAATGAACATAACCATAAATCTATCCAGATATGGTCTGAACACCCTATTCATCAGGTCCATGAAAGCCGTTGGGGCATTAGTCAAACCAAATGGCATGATTGTGTACTCATAATACCTATATCTGGTGCTAAATCTAGTCTTAGGAATGTCCTCTTCCTTTACTCCCAATTGGAAGTATCCAGATCTCAAATCTATCTTGGAGAAGATTTTAGCTCCCTTGAGTTGATAAAAAAGATCCTTAATCCTAGGGAGTGGATACTTGTTCTTGATAGTCACTCCATTGAGATCCCTGTAATCAATTCATAGTCTCAATGATCCATCCTTTTTTTTCACAAAGCGAATAGGAGCTCCCCATGGTGAAAAACTTGGCCATATGAAACCTTGTTCAAGAAGTTCATGAAGTTGTTTCTTGAACTCATTCATCTCTGCAGTAGGCATTCTGTAAAAGGTATGGATATTGGACTAGCTTCTGGTTACAGCTTGATTTCAAACTCAATCTCCCTTGGTGGAGGAATACCTGTGGAAAGTCTCTTATTACAGGTATTTTGTCCACTTCTTCATCAGACTGCAATTCATTCAATGCATAACAATAATCATGCTAAGAAATGACAGGTATCTCATCTAGTACCTCTAGGTCCATGCCATGTATTTTATACATTAATTCCTAAGAATTCACTAATGCATGCACTTCACCATCAGGCAATGTGATTTCCCTTTTAGCACAATCAACTCTTATGTTATGCATAGCAAGCTAATTCATACCCAGCACTAAATCATAGTTAAGAATGCCCAACACTAGCAGATAAGTCATAACCTTAGTCTTTCCTACCACTAGCTCAAAATCCTTAGCTAGGTCATTAGTGGAAAAACATTGACTACTAGCGGTTTTCACTAAGGATATCCTAAGCATGACTTCAGTAGGCAATTTCATGGCATCAGCAAATTTCCTAGCCACTATAGACACAGATGCACCAGTATCAAATAGAGCACTAACAAGCATACCATTAAGGTAAATGCTACCTCTTACTACTCCTCCATGCTATGATGTCTCTGGCCTCTCCATTTGGAAGACTCCGCCAGCTCTTTGAACTGGAGGCTGAGGCACCGGAGGAACTGGCCTCCGTTGTCCCTCCTTATGTGCCCCCCTCTAGGTCCTACCCCAATAGGCCTGGTTGGACCTTGGTCTTCTGGCCTCCTTTGAGCCTATTAGCAGTCTCTGATCCATTGATCCATGGATCCACATTGTAGACACACTTAAGTGTCACAATAGCAAGGTTTCTTTCCACAAAACTTCTTGCACTTAGGGCACCTTAGGCCAGGGAACTTTCCCTTAACCATGCCCTCACCACCAAGATGAGAATTATCGGCAATTCCCTTGCCATCTGGTGGCTTCTTCTACTTGCCTCCTGCCTGGCTACTTTCTGCTAGTCCCTGGGAAAGTACTTAGTCTCATAATCCTTGTACTCTACTAATAGAGCTTTCTAGACTGCTTCATAGTATGTGATTGCTCCAAAAAGTCTTATAGCGATTCTAATGTCTAACTTTAGGCCTTTGAAAAATCTGTTGACCTTTAACTCCTCCAATCCATGATACTGAGGAGCATACCTCACCAGTCGATTGAATTTGTGCTCACACTCTAGGACACTAGGTTGTCCTGCCTTAGAGCATAAAATTCAGCTTGCTTAATATCCTTGATGCCATCGTTGATGTACTTCTCCTGGAACAGCTGAGTGAACTCTAGCCAGGTCATTTCCATGTCTTCTCCTCGCCTTTTGCCCCTCTGGACCGTATATCTATCTCTGGTGTTTCTCCACCACATCTCGACATTGCCTACCAGATTGTAGGTAGCCACTGGCACTGTCTTGGTGGAGCTGAGTAGCATGCTCTCTAACATTTTTTCAATGAAGATTAACCAATTCTCAACTTTATCTGGCCCAACTTTTCCATCAAACTGTGGAGGTCTTAGGCCATAAAACATCTCCAACAGTCTGACTTCATATAGGCCTTCTAGATCCTCTGATTCATGTCTCCTGGATCTATGAGAGACCTCTATATGGTGATACTCTCTACGATCTCTCTGCCTTCTCTTGGATCTTCTCTCATGGCCTTCCTCAATCTCATTCCTAGTAGAGGAATGGTCATAGACTGAAGGATTGGTCCTGGAGACTTGACCAATCTCAGACCTTTGTCTTCTTCCTCTTGGATTACTCTTATCTTCATCTTCCTGCTCAATGGTCTCATAATTTGTGTCTTCTAAGCTTCTAGAAGGAATATATTTATATGTGTTCCTAGTATCCTATTCTGGTTGCTGCTGTGCATCCTAAACTGGTTCTACTGTAGCTACTTGGACTCCTTACTATTGTGGTTGAATCAGACATACTAAGTTCTTATTGATTAGGGCTAAGTTCCTCCGAAGCTCTATCCAAACCTGAGGCACTTCAAGGTTTGGTACCCCCTATTGCCCTAATTTCCTCTATTTTGTCAATTTCTTTGTTGCCCAGAGTCAGTAGGAGGCCTTCGGGGTGATTCCCCTCTCTTTGTGGCAACCTTGTTTACTTCGTACATTCATGATTCACCATAAAGCACATATAAAAATCATTGGCATTTCACTGGTTCTTCAAAACTAGCAGCTGAACAAACTGAGTTCATGTATGTAGATGCATACAATGAAACTATATACTATGTGCATGTATAAACCATGCTCTAATACCAACATCTATTACCCACTCCGTGGTAGTCCAATTATGGTGCCAAAATTGTGCATTTAGACTCCCAGGATTAGTAATGTTCCGTAGTTCATCAGAACACTACTCTTAGTGTGCATACCTAAGTGCCCCTCTTGGGCACTATGTAAACACAAGCATATTGGTACAACCATCACACACATATTCACATTTCATGCACACCATGGCAGCAAAGAAGAAAAACACTAGCACAAGTCTTAATCCTGGCTACCACACATTAGGCAATCTTGTTCAGTTCTAGTGACCAGCCACTGCAGCTATAACTTCCACTAATAAACTGTACCATTCTAGTCATGTACCCCCCTATTTTCTTGTGTCCATTATCAAGAAGAGACTCAGATCAAACCAATAAATTTTTTTTTACTTCAATAGCCCAACTATGAACCAAGTTATGGATTTTTTAAATTGGTTACAAAATTATGACAAAATAAACAATAACTTAGCCAATTTTTGCAATGTCATATCTTTGTCTACAGGGCTCCAAATTCAGAAATTCAAATTTCAAGTTCAACCTCTAGATGTTCTCTAGGGGTGGCCAAATTTCATACCAACATTCCTTTTGCACAAGGAGATATAGAACTTCAAGTGGAAAGTCAAAATTATGGTCATTTTATGACCATTTTGCCCATACAAAATTTCATAAGTGTGCAAACACTTCATTCAAAAGCGGAAATCCCTCCAAGGCTACCCCATATATGTCCATTACACATAGGAATACATTACCTTTCATTTAACAACCATAGGTTCCTAAAACAAAATTTACAAGCAGCCCATCATTCACACTTAGGCAACTTTGCACTACATCGCTTACATAGCCAAAACATTACTCAAAAGTTCACATACTTGTCTCATTTTACAAACACTACATGTACATGCATACATGAATTTCAAAATGGTCTTAACTCATCTAAATATGCACCCTAGGTTATAGGAGTGCCTGAGACACAATGGACTCTAGAACAGGATGCTGGACAATTGCTACACAACACAATAAGTACCATCAGTAAAAATGCCAAATGTACTCCTAAAATCACTAAAATTTTTATATCACAACTAGACATGTGGAAGTTCAACTACCTAAAAATTTATGGCAAAACTCAAATCACAATGTTTGGTTTAAAGAAGATCTTTCAGCTGGACCTAAAATGACAGAATTAAGGGGAGTAAGTGTCATTGAGAAACTTAGTAAGGGTAGCACTTGGATTCAATAGGGAATGTAACCATCATTAAAACCTACATACAAAGACACTAAAACACAAAACCACAATGCATATGTACAAAATATAGCAACCAAATGTAGAAAACATTCACAACCAACAAACACATAAAATGCGACAGCAACATATACCCTAGGTTAGTCCATAAAACATTCCATAAACATAAATAAATCACTATGGCAGCTCTCCTCAAGCTTAATCTTGGTCATAGCATAGTTTTAATACTAGTTAGTACTAACTTTAGGCTCTAGAAATCCTCACATCACTACCATCTTTGTGCACTTCACACTAGGTCACAAAACCTTCAATAAGGGCACTACCCTCACTAGGCTTGGTTCATCAAGCTAATGGCTCTCTTCTAATCTTAGTCCTAGCTCCATGGTTGCTTAAAAATAAAGAAAACAACCCATGAGAGTAAGAGAACCCTTACCTTGAAGGGTATGCTAAAATTTGAGCTTGATCCTAGGTGCAGTCAAGCAATAGCACCAAATAGCTTCCAATTATGCTTTCTTGACTTCAATTGCAAGTAGTTTTGAGTTTGAAGGTATGGTGGCTATTGAGGAAGTGTGGAGGAAAGGGCTGCGTTCTTTTTTGCTGGTGGAGGCTGAAATTTGGGACATAAGGACAAGAATGGACACTTTTATGGTCTTAGGTGCACTAAACACACTTAACAAGCTTAACCAAGCTTTATGTCAGTTTCCTTGCTACAAGACCATGGTTTCTTTACCTTAATCTCTTGGACCATGTTTGACTTCCTTATCTCATGCCATAGCAGGCCCCTCCTTATGTGGGATAACTCCAAAAAAATTCCGTTTGACTAAAGTCATAAGCATGGACAACCAAAGGCACACAATATGACACTTAAGTCCTTAAAGCCTTTTTGTGTTTTCCTTTGTCCATACTTGTCTTCTATACGCAATTTTATTCTTTAATAGCACTTGCATACCATTCATATCCTTCCCATAACTCTCCAAATCTCTTTTGTGAAAGTTTTACAATTGAATACCCAAATTTTTAAAATTTTACAAAAAAGTCCATAGGTTGCTTGAAAAACAAGCAATCCTTAAGGCTTTTCTTGGGGGCCTAGTTATTAACTTGGAACAATTTTAAGGAGGTGTTGATCATGACTTTTACCCCCCCACACTTAAATCACTATGGTGAGAATTACACAATATAATGGTTTTTAGCCGTTATACAAACTTGTAATTCTCCCATTTTTGTGAGGTGGTAACAATGATTTTGACTGATGTCAGAACTGAAGTCCCAGGAAACACCTGCCTCATCCGGTGGGTATAATCTGGACAATCACAACTGGAATACCCTCGATTAAGAGAAAAAGGATAGCTCAGGAAATTGCGATGATGGAATTTGACAACCCAACGAACAAGCTTGTTCGGAAAGATGGGTCTACAGTGAAGTTTACATATGATGATCCTCTCCTAATGGCAAGGATAGGAAGCTGGGACATCAAGAGGGTGCTCATTGATGATGGATTGAATGCCAACGTCTTGTTCTCCCACTTGTTACTGAGCTTGAGTATTTCCAATGGCGATCTTAAGCCTGTGACCTTGCCCACGTTCGGTGTTGGTCCCTCGGAACTTCTAGTGCTCAGATGGATTAATCTACCGTTGATTCTAAAGGGTACCTTGGTCCAAACCAAGGAATAACTCTTTGTGTTATGGCTCTCCTAGTGAGAAGCATGGCTGAAGAAGGTAAAGTGCTCTAAATCATCTTTGAAACCGTAATTCAAGTTTACATAGCAAGAATAGGAAAGTTTAGCAAAGTTCACTAAGTTCTAAGAAGGTTAAGGCGCTAAATAAGGTTCAGGGGCAAAATGGTAATTTTTACATCCTAAATAGTCAGGCCGGATCCTGAGTGGTTAAAATGAAGTTTTATGACTTCACTTTTAACTTTATCCCAAACTTGATGAAATAAACAAAGATTAATTAAGAATAGCTAAGGTTGCCAAAAGATGGGAACTTAATTGTACCATGTCTAATACTTTGATGGCTTAGATTAAAAATAGTGTTATAAGAGGGTAAAGTGGAGGGGTGGCTGCTATAAACCTGAGTTCATCCTCTCCACCCTCATTTTTCCATCCAATTAAGCTTGAAAGTAAGGTTTCTTGGTGAAAAGAGAAGCCATCGTAAGTGATGGCCAGGGGCCTCATCGTTTATAGTCATGATGACTGGTGGAAAGACTTCTGGGAGGAAGAACGCCTGGAGGATGGATCGCCCAAGGGAGTGTGCCTGAAAGCTCAGAAATAAAGGGTTAGGAGGCCCCCGGAGTGTTTTTCCGGGGGGGGGGAGCCTCCGACGCCCAAGTCAGTGGTTGGCTGAGAGAAAGGCAGAGAAAATAGCACAAAGGGCTGAGGAGTCTCGCCTGATAATTTTCTCAGAGTGTGGGAGCCGTATTTTTGCCAACCAGCCTTCTGCCAAGTATTAATTCCTGGTATTTATAGGAGCACCTAGCCCGTTCAGATCGCGACACGTGTTTGGTTGGATGTTCCTGAATTTCTGGGCGTAGGAGACAGATAGCTGGTAGCAGGTTGCCTTGAGCCGTGTGCTGAGACGGTCCATGATGTGATTCTGATGGCGTCAGCGTGGTAGAGCGCCTTTTGAGGCGGATTGTGGCGTCTGTGAATGGATGTGTCAGAGGCTTCCTTAAATGCTTCCATAAATGCTCCTGCCGTACTCCCGAGGTCCCTGGGTGAGGTCGTCCTTTGGTACGGACAGAGCCTCTTCGGGAAACAAGCCCTCAGTTCGGGGGTTCCCAGTTTCAGGGAGTTCCGCCTTCGGGGATATCATGTTCGGCTCGCTATGTCTGGTGCCGCTTTTCCGAAGGCGATCTGTTCACAACCTTGGGGGGGCAAGTAGTGTCCTCAGGTTTTCCTGGCGTGCCGGGCTCGGAGCTCTTCGGCTATCTCCCGAGGTGCATGATCACACCTTTTCTCGGGTAGCGCCAGCTTCTTCTGGCCATTCTTGTGGCAGGGAGTTCGGCCAGATAGAGGCGATAGCGTTTGGCTATCACATGCCCCCCTTTGGAAAGCCGAAGTGAAGACTTCGGTTTTGCATCTCTTTCCGAGGTTGTTTATGGGAGTCTTTTTGGAAGCTCAACCTGTTCCGAGGATGCGCCTTTTGCCCGAAGATCATGGGCTCTTCGGCCTTGGCCTGTTCTTTGGTGTCTTCGAGGCGGAGCCTGTGCCGAAGATACACCTCTTGCCCGAAGGTCATGGGCTGTTCGGCCATAGCCTGTCTCTTGGCGTCCTCGAGTTGGCCTGCTCTTTGTTTCTGCAGGTCTGTTTGGCCAAGCGTGTCAGTCTGAGCGGCGCGTCCCAGTTTTCCAGGGATGTCAGAAGACGTGTCCCAGTTTTCAAGGGACGTTTGGAGGACGTGTCCACCATTTTTCTGCAGCGGTTGACATGTGGCGCTTTGCCATTGGAGGAGGGTCGCGTCGGTTACAGAGGGCGCGCCTTTTCAGGTGCAGAGAGCAGTTACGGCGACGGTTCGCCTCCAAAGGGTACTTATGACGATGTTTCGGTTACCCACCTCTGGCTTTATAAATAGCCCATTCCATCATAAGTTCCCTTTGCTTTTTCTTCTGCTCTTTTCTCTGCTTTGCCCCTGTTCTTGCATTTTCTTGCTTTCTGTGGCGGAGCTACCTTAATCAGAGCTTTTTTCCAGCCAACTTTCACGACGGCGTCCTCAGATTTTGGCAAATCTTTCGGTGGGTTTTTGTTTTCCAGTGCGTTTTGATCCCTGTGTTCTTTTGAGTTTTTCTCTGGAAACTGTTTTCTTCCGTTTTCAAACTCGTTTTCATGTCGAAAATGCCCATTCCTGAGAGCTGGCAGCCTCTTTTAGCCCATCCTTGTTGCACCACCCCTGCAAAGTTAGAGAGGTGGAAGAAAAAATTCTTTCTTCCCTCTTACGCCATTACTAGGCTGCCTCGTTCTAGCCATTATGCTTTTTCAAACCATAGTAAGGAGGTTACCGTTTTTCGAGCCCAGCTGAAGGCCGGTCTTCGGTATCCTCCCCCGAAGATGGTGTGCGAGTTCTGCAAATTTCATGGCATTGCTGTGAACCAGCTTCCCCCGAACTCGTTCTGCTATTTTAACGCCTACCTCTGCATGTGTGGCGTCTTCGGGATAGAACCCCATTTCATAATCTTTATGCAGTACTACAAGCTCTCTGTGGTCCCGAAGGGTGGCTTCTATTTCATGCTACCTCGGGGATCCGGGAGCAAGAAATTCATGTTCACCTTCGCCACTAAGGATAGCTGGCAGGGGTGGCAACAGAAGTTCTTCTTCCTGAAGATGGACGAGGCCTGGTCGTACGTTCCGACCAAATGGGCTCAGGGAACACTGGATGTGGACGTTGTTGATCCGAGGATGCTGCTGACCCCAGAGTTGGCTCCCGTGTTCGCGGATTTCGACGCCCGCATTCGGGCTGTCTCTGACTGGGATCCCGAGGTCGCTCCGCGCGCCCTTTACCCTTTTCCAATCAACTGGAAGTTGATGACCGAAGAGGTCCTTCGGGAACTAAAGGTGGTAAAGGAGCACGAGACTGACCTCGAGATGCCAGCTCCTGCCATCGCCGGGAAGGATTCCTGGTTGGTCAAGCTTCTTAAGGAGGAAATTTCTTTCGAAACGCTTGTCGAAAGTGAGTCATCTTCTACTCCTTTGCTGTTTTTTCCTCGGACTTACGCTGATGTTTCTCTCCTTTTTCAGAGATGGGCGACGGGACTGCCGCCTATTACAAGTCCCTTTTCACCGGCCAAGTGGAGAAGGGCGATCAGACGAAGAAGGCGGCTTCCCGAAGGCGGAAGTCTACTGGCGCGGGCGAAGAAGACCTTCGAGGAAAACGAGGCAAGGTTGCTGTCAGAGATTCGGCCGAGGTCCTCAGGTTCCTCTAGAAGAAATTCCCGAGGAGACTGCTGAGGAGCCTGGGACAGCCGAGATTCCGGCGCCTGAGACTGCTGCTTCCGAGGTCCCTTCAACCGACGTCCCTCCTCAAAGTCCTACTGCGTCGCAGGCCCTCCTTGATGTAGTGGTAGAAGTACCTTCTGCCGAGGAGCGGCGCAGGCGGAAGGGCAAGGGCATTTCGACCGAGGAGGCCGAGGACTCCGAGGACGTCGTTGTCGAGGTTCCACCAGGTTTGTTTCCAGACAAAGTGTACTTCCTTTGTTTTTTCTGGATTGCCTTCTTTGTCTTTAATCTCCTTCTCATTCTTGCCACGCAGGGGAGTTGACTACCCCTGACTGGGCGGCCGAACATGCTCGGAAGCGAGCTCTTCGGGACGCCAAAATCCCGCAAGGGAAGATACCAAAGGAGCCTTTCTGGACGTTCACGGAGGACATGAATTTGTACTCCGAGGACTGTCCTCAAATGGCGAAGGAAATTTCGAAGGGGGTGCTTACTGAGGCCTCCTTCAAGGCTATAGCGGCGGCCCATCCGGGGGATAACACTCTCGCCGCAAAGATCACCGAGCATGCTGCTCAGGTATATCCTTCACAGCTCTTTCCCTTCAATTTTTTCCTAAGTGTTTGGCTCTTACTGACCTTGCGTTTTATCTTTTTGCAGCTGCTGGGGTACGCCGGCTTTCTCCGAGTTCGGGTGGCCAGGGAGGTTGCCTTCCGAACTTCGGCCACTCAGACCATGAATGAGGCGAGGATCGCACTCGCGGAGTCGGCCGCCAAAAACCAGCAGCTGAAAGAGGCTGCTGAGAAAGAAGTGACTGCCCTTCGGGAGGAGTTCCGGAAGGAAAAAGAAGAACTTCAAAAGGCTTCCTCCCAGAAGATCGCTGACCTCGGTGATCAAATAAAGGGGATGCTCACCGCCAACGAAGATCTTCTCAAGCACAAGGCTGGTTCTGACAGCCTTATAGTGTCGTTGACGAGTGAGAATAACACTCTCCGGGCTGAGGTCGAGTCTTTGAAGAAGGGGTCCAAGGGGACGTTGGAGATAAAGGCGCTGAAGGAGGAGATTGCTGAACTGAAGGACGACCTTGACGACCTCGAGCTTGATAAGAACGAGTCTGATCAAATGGCCAAAGTTGCCTTTCAGGACGGCTTCTGCCTTGCTCGTCACCAGGTCCTCCAGAGGTTCCCAGATCTGGACCTCTCTTTTCTAGAGGCTCTAAACATTCCTGGGGGACCTCGGTGGGAATGGTCCAAGGTCGAACATTTGAACCTTCCTCCTTCAATTCCAGCGCCGAAGGTGGTGGAAAAGGGCGGGCCAGCGAGTGGCTCTCGGGACGCCGCGAACCCTTAGGCTATTTTTTAGGGCCCCTTTTCCTTCCCTTCTATTTTGTATTCCTTCTTCGGGCACTTCTTTACTGTAAAGCAGCTTTGCTCTTAATGAAGATTTTTTGGCTAAGTCTTTTCTTGCAAGTTTCTTCATTTCCATTGTCCCGAACACGTTCGCTCAAGAGACTTCGGAAAACCTGCGATCAAAGAAACTTTTTTACCTTCCTTTGTCCCGAGTGCGTTTGCTCGAGAGACTTTCTGGAAAGTCTGAAAAAATTTGACTAAGTCTTTTTGCAGGCTTTTGCATTTCCATTTTGTCCCAAACACGTTCGCTCGAGGGACTTCGGAAATTCCTTAGTCAAAAAATTTTCCTTCTTTTCCTTTTGTCCCGAGCATGTTTGCTCAAGAGACTTAGGAAATCTTTCGAGAGTTGTTTTCCATTTTTCCCGAGCGTGATGGCTCAAGGGACTTCGGAAAACTGTCTCTGCGCTTATTTCGGCGAGTACTTCTGCGACGTTCTTGTTTCCCATCTTTCCCGAGCATGATGGCTCAAGGGACTTCGGAAAACCGCCTCTGTGAGATTTCTCCATCTTTTCCCGAGCGTGATGGCTCAAGGGACTCTGGGAGGTCAATCTGCGCTTTATTACGGCGAGCATCTTCGCGGAATTCTACTTTGCACAATTTTGGATACTTAAGAACTTTCCTTAAGAGCATTCTGTACTTACAATTCCTCCGCTTCATCTTAGGCGTAGAATTTTTTCAAGGCGTCTGAGTGCCAAGTATTTTTCAATTCTACGCCTTCGGCGTCGCCAAGTTTGTACACGCCTTTTCGTACTTCGGCGAGAACCAGATAAGGTCCTTCCCAGTTTGCGCGAAGTACTCCGTGGGACGGCTTTCGGGGTGCAAAGTCAGCCTTTCGGAGAACGAGGTCTCCCTTCTTGATCTCTTTTGGCCTGGCCCGTAAGTTTACAGCCGCGGCCACTCTTTGCTGAAAAGCTTTTCTTCTCAGCTCGGCTATTTCTCTGTGTTCGCCGACGAGGTCGAGCTTGGTTCTGAGGCCGAGGTCGTTTCCACCTTCATCAAATATTTGCACCCGTATTGATGGTCTGACTATCTCGACTGGGATAATGGCCTCTGTCCCGAAGACTAGTGAAAAGGGAGTTTCCCCTGTGGCCCTTCGGGGCGTCGTTCGGTAGCTCCACAATACGCTTTGGAGTTCTCCTGGCCATTTCCCTTTTGCTTCTCCCAGTCTCTTTTTCAGGCCATCTTTTATGGTCCTGTTCGATACTTCCACCTGCCCGTTGCTTTGGGGGTGAGCTACTGGGGCGAAGTGCATTTTTATTCCGAGGTCGCTGATAAATTCTTGGAATCCTTTGTCTATGAATTGGGATCCATTATCAGCTACTAGTACCCTCGGTATGCCAAATCTGCATACAATGTTCTTCCATACGAACTTCTGCACTTCTTTTGCCGAGATAGTTGCCAGCGGTTCTGCCTCGACCCATTTAGAGAAATAGTCCACTGCTACAACGCAGAATTTCACGCCTCCGGGTGCTGTGGGGAGCGGCCCAATAAAGTCTATACCCCAGACTGCGAACGGCCAAGGATAGTCAGTCGAACTTACCATCTCCGAGGGTGCCCTCTGGATGTTCGCGTGTCTCTGGCAGCTACCACATTTTCGGACGAACTGTCTTGCGTCCTTTCTCAGGGTAGGCCAGAAGTATCCTTGGCGAAGTATCACCGCTGCAAGGGCATCAGTTCCGATATGTGAGCCACACATGCCTTCATGGACCTCTTCAAGGATCATTTCAGTATCCTCTTCAGCCACGCATCTCTGCAGCGGGTTTGCATATCCCTACCGGTATAACTCTTCACCAATCAGGAAGAATCGGCCGGAGCGTCTTCGCAGTCTTGCAGCGTCGCCGGGGTCTTCGGGGAGCGCATTTTCTGCGAGGTATCTTTTTATGGGATCTTTCCATCCTTTTCCCGAGGTCGCTCAGTGTTATTCCGCCGGGGTACATGCTCAGCACTGAGATGCTACCAGCTCGGGTGATCTAGCACCTCGGTGTATGTTTTTGACTTTGCCAAGCAATCTGCCTCAGTGTTATTCCGCCGAGGTACATTTTCGATCCGTACGGCGTCAAACTCTTGGATGAGCTTTGCTACCAGCTCGTGGTATTTTGCCAAGATTGGGTCCTTCGCCCCATAATCTCCTGCCGTCTGCCGAACTACCAGCTGGGAATCGCTGTGAGCCTTTAAGTTTCTCACGCCAATCCTTTCTGGCCAAGCGTAATCCCGCTATGAGGGCTTCATACTCAGCCACATTGTTGGTGACGCTGAAGCTGAACTTGATAGCCTTCATTACCTCCAGGCCTTCGGGTCCTCTGATAATTACTCCAGCTCCCTGGTGAGGATCCAAATGGCTTTTCTCACGCCAATCTTTTTGGGCGTAATCCCGCTATATAATTACTCCAGCTGGTGTTCGGACCCCGAGGCTCCGTCAACATGCAAGGTCCATTCTGGCTCACCCTCTTTTGGATCTGAATGGCTCTCCTCAGTGGTGGGTATTTCGGCGATAAAATCTGCCAGTGCTTGGGCTTTTATGGCCTTCCGAGGCTCATACGTGATTTCGTGCTTGCCCAACTCTATGCACCACTTGGAGAGCCTTCCCGAATGATCAACTCTCTTCATGACATCCCGTAGTGGCAGACTACTTCGGACGATGATGGGGTGAGCCTGAAAGTATGGTCGCAGCCTTCTCCCTGCAAGCACCAAGGCGTATATAGCTTTTTGAAGCAAAGGGTACCTGACTTCGGCGCCATGCAGGGACTTGCTGACATAGTAGACCGGCCATTGCTTTGGCCCTTCTTCTTTCACAAGGACCGAGCTCACAGCTTTTTCTGTGACGGCGAGGTAGAGTACGAGGGGCTCTCCCTCCCGAGGTTGTCGCAGAGTCGGCAGGCTGGCCAGGTAGACTTTGAGTTCTTCCCAGGCCTTTTGGCAATCTTCGTCCCAAGGATGATCATTCCTTCCGAGGTCGCCTTCCATTTTTGCTGCCTTTGTGAGGACTTTGAAGAAAGGTCGACACCTATCTCCGTACCTGGAAATAAACCTGCTCAGAGAGGTTATTCTTCCGGTGAGTCTCTGCACGTCTTTGACTGTGGCAGGAGTTCGGAACTCAAGCAGAGCCTTAATCTTCTCGGGGTTAGCGTCGATGCCTCTTTCGGATACCATGTACCCAAGGAATTTTCCCGAGGTTACCCCGAAGATGCACTTTTCAGGATTGAGCCGAATCCCAAAGGCTCTGAGCTTTTGGAAGGTTTCCTCTAAATCTGCAACGTGGTAGCCAGGCAGCTTGCTCTTGACTATCATATCATCAACATACACCTCCATGTTTCTCCCCATTTGGTCTTTGAAGACCTTGTTCATCAGCCTCTGGTAGGTGGCTCCTGCATTTTTGAGCCCGAAGGGCATCCTGATATAGCAATATGTTCCTCCCTCGGTGATGAAGGCAGTCTTCTCTTCATCTTCGGGGTCCATCCTTATCTGATGGTAGCCACTGAAGGCGTCTAGGAAACTTAGGAGCCCATATTCAGCAGTTGAATCTACCAGTTGATCTATTGGCGGCAGAGGGTATGAGTCTTTCGGGCAAGCATCGTTCAAGTTTCTGAAGTCGATGCACATCCGGAGTTTGCTGCTACCTTCTTTTGTGGCAATGACCACGTTGCTTAACCATTCGGGGTACTTGACCTCCCTGATAACTTCAGCATCTAGGAGACGCTGGACTTCGGTTTTGACAAAGTTGCTTTTGTGGGCTGAGATGCTTCGTTTCTTTTGCCGGACAGGTTTTGCTTCCGGGCTTACTTTGAGGCTATGCTGTATTATGCCAGGGTTTACCCCTGGCATATCTTTCGGCGAGTAGGCAAACAGATCTTTATTTTCCAGCAGAAAGGATACAAGTTTTTCCTTGTCACCTTCGGCCAAGCTCTTCCCTATTCGGGTAGATTGTCCTGGGACAAGATCTACTGCTTCCGTTTCTGCCTTTGCGGGATCTTCTCCTTTGCCTTTCTCCTGCGCCTTTGCCTCCACCGTTTGTGTAGAGTTGTTTGCCGGAGCCTTTCGTGCTTTCACAAACACCTTTCTTACCTCGGCTTGGTCTATGAAGATCTCTGCATCTCCATCCTTGGTGGCGAATGTGACAGTCAAGTACTTCACATCAGGGCGAATGTGCAGGTTTCCCTGTGTCTGCCTTCCAAGGATGGCGTTGTACGAGGACGGGACGTCCATGACGATGAATCTTGCCATTGTGGAGGCGTACAACT
The DNA here is from genome assembly GCA_005392925.1 of Aquilaria sinensis. NCBI lineage: Eukaryota > Viridiplantae > Streptophyta > Magnoliopsida > Malvales > Thymelaeaceae > Aquilaria > Aquilaria sinensis. The sequence goes on along the minus strand of SMDT01000647.1, from coordinate 46,720 downwards.
CAGCTACTATGTCTACCGAAGTCCCTTTCATCATCAGCGGGAGATCGATCCATCCGAGGACGGGGAGTTCGGATGGTCCAACCCCAAAAGTGGGCGAGATGACAGGCTTCAGTTCGCTGCTGGAGATGCCCAAGCTCGGCAGCAGGTGCGAGAATAGGACGTCAGCATTTGAGCCATCATCAAGCCACACTCTTTTGACATCCCAGTTCCCTGTTCTCGCCATAATCAGCAGCGGATCATCGTGGGGGAAGACGACGGTGGAGCCATCTTTGCGGGCCAGCTTCTTTGATGGACTTTGATACTCCATGACTGCAATTTCTCTGGCTTTCCGCTTTCTTTCCGAGGATGGGAGCCCCGTGGTGATGGTTTGGATAACCCCTGCTGGAGGTGGAGGTCGCCTTTTTGGACTTCGGTTTCTCCGCCTGTCGGAGTCGTAGTCCTCGTCTTCGGCCCTTTCTTCCTCCTCTTTTCTGCCTTTTGGGGAGGGCATCCGCAGGTATTTGCGAAGTTGGCCCTGTTTTATCAGCGACTCTATGTACTTCTTCAGCTGGAAGCAGCCTTCGGTGTCATGACCGTGGTCGCGATGAAACTGGCAGAACTTCTTTGCATTCTTCTTATTATCGGCGGTCATGGCCCTTGGCCGCCGAATCTGCGTCCCTTGCCTTTCCAGCGCCATGAGGATGTTGGTCCGTGTGGTGCTCAGGGGCGTGAAACTTTGAGGCTTCCTTCCCCGCATCCTCCGAGATCGTCCTGCCTGTTCGGTAGGATTACGGGCTTGCTGATTGGACCCTTCGGCGCGGTGGTTGTCTGACTTTGGCCCAGCCATTCTCAGCTCCTCGGCTGTCATGTGCTGTTCGGCCCTTCGGTAAAATTCTCCGAGGGTGTCCGGGGGGTCCTTTGAGAACTCGTAGAACAGCTGTGAGTCCCGCCGAAGGCCCCGTGTCATGGCAAGAATGCGGATTTCGGGCCGAAAGTCTGGGACGCTCAGGGCTTCCCTGTTGAACCTTTCGACATAGTCTCGGATGGTCTCTCCGTTTCTCTGCTCTATGTCGAACATCTGCACAGGCATCTTCGCCGTTGGCCTGCTCCCAATGAACTGCTGGGTGAAGGCTGTGGACAACTCCTGGAACTCAGTGATGGTCCCCGGAGGCAATGAATTGTACCACGCAGTTGCTGGCCCTGTGAGGGTGACTTCAAAGCATTTGCACATGGTAGCGTCATCAGCACCGTGCATTATCATGCTGCGTCTGTATTTCGTCAGATGGGCCTGTGGATCAGTGCGGCCATCATATATCTCCAGCCGAGGCACTCTGTAGTCACCTGGCATGGCTGCTTCAGCGACGGCACGAGTGAAGGGGGAGTCATCTTCGCAGAAGGTCCCCGAGAGTCTGGCCCAGACAGGTTTTCTGGCCATTTTCTTCTCCACTCTATCTAGCCGTGCTAGTATCCTCTCCATAAGCACTGTGGCGCTAGGGCCTTCTTCAGGGAATGGAGATCGCCGGCGCCTCTTCGGGGAGCGAGTTCGGCGCTGAGGGGACAAGGACCTCGCCTCAGGCGGCGAACTGCTTCGCTGTGAGACTCTCGGTCGCTTGGACCCGGTTTGTCCCACAGGCCGTTTCCCGAGGGCTATATCTTCTGTGGATGATTCTTCGCGAGGGTCTCCACTCCCCGAACTGCGATGTGTAGACTTGGGGCTTCTCTCCCGAGGGCGTGTCGGTGAGGGGGGTCTCTGGGCCCGTGCTTGCTGTGGCCACCTTCGGTCGATCTGCTGGGTCATTTCAGCAACGACCGAACGCTGAAAGTCCCTCAAGAAGCTCATGGTGACTACCAGAGGGCGGTCTTCCTCAGGCGCAGAAGTCCCTGGGAGTGTTTGCTCAGCAGCCGGTTGTATCTCAGGCGCGGACGGGGACCTTGGGAGTCCCTTGTCCTTAGAACGCCGAGTCTCAACGACGGCGATCTCAGAGCGGGTTCCCACAGACGGCGCCAAATGATGGCCAGGGGCCTCATCGTTTATAGTCATGATGACTGGTGGAGAGACTTCTGGGAGGAAGAACGCCTGGTGGATGGATCGCCCAAGGGAGTGTGCCTGAAAGCTCAGAAACAAAGGGTTAGGAGGCCCCCGGAGTGTTTTTCCGGGGGGGGAGCCTCCGACGCCCAAGTCAGTGGTGGCTGAGAGAAAGGCAGAGAAAATAGCACAAAGGGCTGAGGAGTCTCGCCTGGTAATTTTCTCAGAGTGTGGGAGCCGTATTTTTGCCAACCAGCCTCCTACCAAGTATTAATTCCTGGTATTTATAGGAGCGCCTAGCCCGTTCAGATCGCGACACGTGTTCGGTCGGATGTTCCTGAATTTCTGGGCGTAGGAGACAGATAGCTGGTAGCAGGTTGCCTTGAGCCATGTGCTGAGACGGGCCATGATGTGATTTTGATGGCGTCAGCGTGGCAGAGCGCCTTTTGAGGCGGATTGTGGCGTCTGTGAATGGATGTGTCAGAGGCTTCCTTAAATGCTTCCATAAATGCTCCTGCCGTACTCCCGAGGTCCCTGGGTGAGGTCGTCCTTTGGTACGGACAGAGCCTCTTCGGGAAACAAGCCCTCAGTTCGGGGGTTCCCAGTTTCAGGGAGTTCCGCCTTCAGGGATATCATGTTCGGCTTGCTATGTCTGGTGCCGCTTTTCCGAAGGTGATCTGTTCACAACCTTGGGGGGCAAGTAATGTCCTCGGGTTTTCCTGGCGTGCCGGGCTCGGAGCTCTTCGGCTATCTCCCGAGGTGCATGATCACACCTTTTCTCGGGTAGCGCCAGCTTCTTCTGGCCATTCTTGTGGCAGGGAGTTCGGCCAGATCGAGGCGATAGCGTTTGGCTATCAGTAAGTATATAGGCCATTGGGAGCTCATTTCAAGCATAAAACCATGGTTTTGGGGCTTGGAAGCACATTTTTTCCCATCCCTTATTTTTATATGAGGTAACCAATGTGTTCTTGATTGAATTAATGTTTATTAGTTGATTAGGAGCTTGGGTTTTGGTTAGAAAGCAAGAATTTGATGTTTGGTGCCTATGTTTTGCTTGGAACTTAGGTGGTGCTTTGGTGAGCTTAGTGAATTGGAAGAGTGCTTGATTCTTGCTTGTTACTTGGAGTTGAGGTAAGGGAGTTGTATTTTTAGTTCAATTAATACTATTGGAATGAGGTTGCTTGAAGAATTCGAGTAGTTTTAGCAATAGCATTAGTTGGTGGACAAGGTTAAATCATGGTGGACTATGAGGTTTGTGATAATTGAAATGATGTTATAATGCATTATAGATTGCCTTGTGATAGTTGGTTCTGATCTATGCAACATGTTTTACATGTATGTGAAGTTTGGAGGTTAACCAAGCATGTTTGATATGTTTGGTAAGTGTCCAAAGTTCATAGCAACAAAATCTGTGAAAATTTTACAAACTCGTAGATTGGCGATGCATCGCCAGCTTTGTACCACTCACCACGACACGTCGCCAATACTACAAAGTTGGCAGAACATTACCAACTGTGGTGACGCGTTGCCACAGGTATGTTGACTGAATTTTCCAAGTTTTGGTAGGAAGGTCAAGGGGAGACCTAAGGGGGTTCTTAGGGTACCTTGGGTCCTAAGCGTTCCAGGGGTACTCTAAGACTTTCAAAAGTCCTTCAAGACCTAGGAGTGTTCTTGAGTTTTGTAAAGTTTTATGGTTACTTCTACCATAAGCAGGAAAACTAGTTTACTATGGATCACAACTAAGTACCACTAGTTAGGGTGGAAGGTTTAGAACCCTTGGCGACCTAGCGTGCCATTAGCCATGAGGTTGCAAGGTGAAACCTTAGTGCACCTAGTTTACAAGGTCTTTATGGCCTAGTTACAATAGTCCCATCATAATTTCCTTGTACAACATAAAAAATGAGAGGTTCACCTTGTGATTTATCACTAGTTAGGCTAGCAAGCTCAGCCTGCTAGAGGACAAGGCTATGCCTTGTAGTTCAAGGACTAGGATGAGGAGAGGTCTCAAGGGACCTAGTTATATGTGCATATATCAGACCCTCAGGCTGTATGAGCTCACAGCAGGTTACATATGTTCTCATATGTGGAGTCTTTAGCAATTTTCTTGCAGGTACTGTGAAGACCCTTACTGAGAATGTTTATGTTCTCACTCCCTAGTTATGTTGTGTAGATTCTGAACTCGTTGGACCGGGTAACCATTGAGGGTTACTGTGGTAGTTAGCTTTTGTTGCAGGTATTTCCCTCGAGAATCTTTATGATTCTAGTCTACTTGGGTATCTTGTTGGTCAAGTAACAGTACTAACCAAAGTCTTCCCTTGGCTTTAGAGCCTAGTAGCACTTGCACAAGGGTTTTTGTGACTCACCACTGGGACGTGCATCCAAGGTGGGAGTTACTTCAAGAAGATCTCAGTTAAGGCTTGTATATATGGTACTCTTAATTGCTTGCATTGTCTATGTTTTAAGGAGTCCTAGACTCTACGGTTGCTCTTGGGTGAGGGCATTAGTCTACTTTATGTATGAATGCTCCCACACAGTTATTATGTGTAGTAAACTCACATAAATGTTGATTTTGTATGTGTTGGCTATTTGAACTTATTTTTTATTGAAATCTCTTACCAAAACAATGTTTTATGGTTTTTGGTAATCTAAGCCAAAGCATGAAGAGCTTGCATCTTGCATATTCTAGGTCAATCAACTAGCATCATAGAGTTTTAATTCACGCACATATTCAACTAGCCAATTGCAATCCACCATGAGACCAGCTCCCACTGGTCTCCTAGGCAGGGGCCAAGGACGACCGTGTCACTTTGCTTCCACTATGACAAGGTTCATTGTCATAGATGTCCCATCTTCATATAATGCCATCCTCGGAAGACAGATGCTGGGCAATCTTCACATTTGACTAGATGCGAAATACCTGACAGTCACGTTCGAGGCAAAGGAGGGTGACGCAAGCATACTCATTGATCAAGCCGAAGTAAGAAAAGTTTTCTTCAGCGCAAGATAAAGTCTAATGAAAGTTCACATACAAACTTTAGGCAAGAAGAGCGTGACTAGTGAAGATGCAATAAAAAGAGAAAATGGTGATCTCAAAAAAATAGAAATAGAAGATGTAGAACTTGTCCCTGGCTGAAGTACCCGAGTGGGGAGAAAACTGGGAAAAGGTGACAAGGAAAAACTTGTATCCCTTCTATTAATGAACAAAGATCTATTTGTGTACTCTCTAAAGGATATGCCCGGAATAGACCTAAGTATAATTCAGCACAGCCTTAAAGTATGTCCAAAGGTGAATCCTATTCAATAGAAAAACTATAGCCTCTCGGCATATAAAAATAATTTCATTAAAACCAAGGTCCAATGACTAACAGAGGTAGGCATAATAAGGGAAGTCAAGTACCCCAAATGGCTTAGCAACATTGTTGTCGCCACAAAAGAAGGGAGTGAAAAATTCTGAATGTGCATCGACTTTCAAAATATCAATGATGCCTGTCCAATGGACTCGTTCTAGGGTTTCGGGAGCCAAACAAATGCAATAGAATTTAACCAAAACCCTCCAGGATCCAAGTGAAACAGGGTAAACCAGGTGTTCAAAAAGTTTCATACCTAATTCGGTTGAGATATTTCGCCCAACTATAGAGTCGAAGCATAAAAACCTGAATAGTTGACGTGTTTAAACTCTTTATGGTATCCACACGAGCTTATCGAGATCACCACACTTCCACCATATCCCGGCAAATGTGTTTCTCTTACGCTTGCAGTGCTAGCTTGCATCCTCCAAGTAATTGCAAGAGAAGATTATGGTTGTCCTCTTTGGGAGGCTAGGGTAAAGGCTATGAATTTCTCACTAAAAGTTGTATTTATAGTGAGACTCAACTTCTAGGCTTAATGGGTTTGAAAGCCCTAATCCAATTAGGCATTAATTTTGGGCTTAATAGTGGCTCAACTTTTGGGCCTATTATTAACATGAAATTATTATGAAACCATAACCCAAATAATTAGCCTATGCATTCTAATAATCCAAATAGCTCTATGTGTGCGACCCAATAGGCTCTTACCGCATTGGCAATGATCATAAATCACATTTATGATCATAAGCAATGAGCGGTGTTTAGCAACAAATCATTGCTACCCAAGTGACAAGATTGTCGGTGATTTGACAAAACCTTTATGATCATTACCCATATATGCCATTGTCCCTTTGTCTAAGATATCAAGAATATGCACGAGACATGGAATGTGTCACTCTCGTATAGCCCAATCTTAGGTTTCTTGATTACCGAGTAGACTAACTTAAACTGATGACATTGATATCGTATATCCACTCATCCGAGCATGGCCATGCATTTTCTAAGTCTCACGCCACTAAGGGGCCCAAAGATATCACTCCCATTACATAGGAATGACAAATCCCATCTTGATCATACAAATCCCTCCGCATGATTTGTGACATACCCAATGACCTCCTTCAAGTTCACTCAGTTATGAGCAACAAAGGGAAGTATCAAAGTATGTGACTTACATGTAGGGAACCTTGATGACCTTAGGTCAAAGGACTACATATACTATGATCACTATGAGAATCACTTATGACACTCACATAATGATCCATGTAGCGTTCTCATGGTGGGTCGGTCCAGTACACAAGTTCTCCAACTTGTACCCATATGTAGACTACATATCTCATATTGGTCTCCACATATGCTAGTCGTTATGTATTATTGTAACCCACTTCACAATAATACTAGACCAGGGATATTTGAGAATATCATTATTCTAGGGTTACAATTATGTTTTTTACGTTATGCAGAAACAAAACAATAAATGTAATTGTTGGATTAATTCCTTAATAAAATATCATGACTCAATGTGAAAAAATATAATCATCTTATGATTGGTTTTTAGGCACAACACTAACACTCGTATCCTCTGCCATCAATAGACCAATTGGTAGACTCCACTACCGAGTACGGTCTGCTTAGCTTCGTCGACACTTTTAATGGATACCACTAGATTCGGATAGATCTCAAAAGTGAGCAAAAAACTGCATTTCATTACCAAAGTCAAATACCCTCTACTGCAAAAAGCCATCTATGCCTTAGTTTTGGCAAGTAGGAGGCTCCAGCTCTATTTCCAAGGACATTATACCACGATTTGAAGTAACATACCTGTTCAGGATGTCATGAAAAAGGTGGATTATTCTGGCCGACTATCAAAATGGTGTATCGACTCTGCAAATATGACATCATATATGAAGTGAGAAAGGCCATAAAAGGTCAGGCTTTAGTAGACTTTATCGCCAAACTCCTTAAAATCAAGGACACTTTTGATGACCTTGGAAATGAGGAAGCCGAATGGGCTTTGTATGTTGATGGTGCCTCAGGGTCAGAACACCAAGGGGCCAAGATAATACTCCAAGGTCCTGAAGGGATAGAAGCAGCCAAAGCTATCAAGTTCAGATTCCAGGTCACAAACAACATCACTAAATATGAAGCCCTCGTGGTTGGACTATGGTTGGCAAAAAGAGTTGGTGTAAAGAATCTAAGGGCTTATAGTGACTCCCAGTTGGTTGTCGGACAGACAATAGGGGAGTACGATGCCAAGGATCCTAGCCTGGGAAAATATCATGACCTTGTCACAGAACTAATCCAAGAAGTTGACAAAGTCAGCATAGAAAAGGTACCTCAGAAATAGAATGTTGATGCTGACACACTAAAAAAGTCAAAATAGTCAACCAAGGTACTTGACCACCCGAGCATAGCCATAATGGCGCTCATGGCACCAAAGAAGGGTTAGAAAGACCCTATAAAGTAATACCTGGTCAGCTCATCCTTATCCCAAGATCCAAAGGAAGCGGTAAAGGTGCGTAGACACTCTGGAAGGTACTTTATGATTAGGGATGAATTGTACCACCAAGGGTTACAAATCCATTGCAAAGGTGCATTAGTGAACAAGACATCGAGACAGTCCTCATAGAAGTCCAAGAAGGAGCCTGTGGATCTCACATTGGGACTAATGCCCTTGCTGAGGTACTACTTCAACAAGGATATTTCTGGCCTACTATAAGGAACGACGGAAAGTAGTTTGTCAAAAAATGTGGTAACTGCTAGCGACATAGAGCCATTAAAAGAGTACCTTCAAAAGAGATAACTTTGGCTTACTATCCTTGCCCTTCTGTTGTTTGGGGTATTGACCTCATTGGTACTTTCTCGACGGCTCCTGAAGGAGTGAAGTTTTGCATAGTTGCAGTAGATTATTCGTTACCACCTCATAAAAATGGGAGAATTACAAATGTGGCATAATGGCTAAAAACCATTATATTGTGTAATTCTCTTCACAGTGACTAAAGTGTGAGGGGTAAAAAGTATAATGAACACCTCCTCAAAAGTGTTCCAAGTTGGTAATGTGGGCCCCAAGAAAAGCCTTAAGAATTGCTTGTTTGTCAAGCAACCTATGGACTTTTTTGTAAGGTTTTAGAAATTTTGGTACTTAGTTGCATACTCTCAAGAAAGAGCTTTGAAGAGTTATGGGAAGGATATGAATGATATGAAAGTGCTATTGGAGGACCAAATCACTTTTGGAAGAAAACTAAGGACAAAGAAAACACAAAAAGGCATAAAGGATATAAGTGTTCTAATGTAGGCCTTAAGATGTGTATGTCTTTGACTTAAGTCAAATGGAGCAAGTTGGAGTTTGGTGGAAATTGGTGGAAAATGTGCCAAAATGGGACCAATAAGTTTAAGACAAAGAAACCATGCTTATGGGCAAGGAAAAGGACATAAAGCAAGGTTAAGCTTGTCAAGTACGTTTTGTGCACTTAAACTCTTTTAAGCCCATTTAAGTGGCCAACTCACTTATCTCTCCCCCATTTTCAGCCTCCTATAGCCCAAGAGCATAGCCACACTTCCTCCATAGCCACCACACCTTCAAACCTATAATTGATTGAAATTGAAGGCAAAAGAAAGCAATTGGAAGCAAACTAGAGCTATTGCTTGGATACTTCAAGGATCAAGCTTGATTTTTGGCCTACCCATTTTGGTAAGGAGTTGTTTGTTAGTGTTGTGCTCAAAAAGCCAATCGTGAGATGATTGTATTTTTTTCACATTGAGTCATGACATTTTATTAAGGCATTAATCCAGCAATTATGTTTGTTGTTTTGTTTCTGTGTAACGTAATAAACATAATTGTAACCCTAGAATAATGATATTCTCAAATGTCCCTGGTCTAGTATTATTGTGGATCGGGTTGCAATAATACATAATGACTAGCATATGTGGAGACTAATATGAGATATGTAGTCTACATATGGGTGCAAGTTGGAGAACTTGTGTACTAGACCGACCCACCATGAGAACACTACATGGATCGTTATATGAGTGTCATAAGTGATTCTCTTAGTGATCATGGTATATGATCATCAAGGTTCCCTACATGTGAGTCACATACTTTCATACTTTCCTTTGTTGCTCGTAATTGAGTTAACTTGAAGGAGGTCATTGGGTATGCCACATATCATGCGGAGGGATTTGTATAATCAAGATGGGATTTGTCCCTCCTATGTAACGGGAGTGATATCTTCGGGCCCCTTGATAGAGTGAGACTTAGAAAAATACATGGCCATGCTCGGATGAGTTGATATACGATATCAATGTCATCAGTTTAAATTGGTCTACTCGGTAATCAAGAAACCAAAGATTGGGCTAGACGAGAATGACACATTCCATATCTCGTGCTTAGTCTTGATATCTTGGACAAAGGGACAATAGCATATATCGGTGATGATCATAAAGGTTTAGTCGAATCATCGACAATCTTGTCACTTGGGTAGCAATGATGTGTTGCTAGACACCGCTCATTGCTTATGATCATAAGACACATAGAGCTATTTGGATCATTAGAGTGCATGGGCTAATAATTTGGGTTTTGATTTCACAATAATTTCGTATTAATAATGGGCCCAATAGTTGAGCCATTATTAAGCCCAAAATTAAAGCCTAATTGGATTAGGGCTTTGAAACCCATTAGTCATGGAAGTTGAGTCTTACTATAAATACAACTTTTAGTGAGAAATTCACAGGCCTCCTTGCCCTAGCCTCCCAAAAGGACAATCGGACTCTTCTCTTGCAATTCCTTGGAGGACGCAAGTTAGCACTGCGAGTGCAAGAGAAACGCATCTGCCGGAATGCTGTGGAAGCGTGGTGATCCCGAGAGGCTCGTGTGGATACCATAGAGAGCCTGAACACATCAACTATTGAGGTTTTGTGATTTGACTCTACAGTTGAGTGAAAGATCTCAACCAAAAATTAGGTATGAAAATTTTTGAACACCTGATTTACCCCGTTTCACTTGGATCCTGGAGGGTTTCAGTTAAATTCCTCTGCCCTGTTTGGCTCCTAAAACCCAACATTGCCTTGCTCTCATGGGTTGTTTTTTTTATTTTCAAGCAACCATGGAGCTAGGGCTAAGCTTGAAAAGAGATCTATGAACTTGATGAACCCTTAGTGAGGGCAGTGCACTTATTGAAGGTTTTGTGACCTAGTAAGTGCGCAATGATGGCAGTGAAGTAAGAGTTTTTAGAGCCCAAAGTTAGTACTAACTAGTGTTAAAATCTTCCTAATACCAAGCATTATCTTGAGGAGGGTTTCCATAGTGATTTATTTATGTTTATTGCATGTTTTATGGACCAACCTATGGTTTTTGTTTCTGCCACATTTCATGTGTTTGATGGTTGTGAATAGCTGCTGTATTTGGTTGCTATATCTTGTATATATGCATTATGGTTTTTTGTTTTAGTTTCTTTGGATGTAGGTTTTGATGATGGTTACATTGCCTATTGAATCCAGGCGCTAACCTTACTAAGTTTCACAATGAAACTTACTACCCTTAATTCTGTCACTTCAGGTCCAGCTAAAAGATCACCTTCAAAATAACCTTTGTGGTTAGAGTTTTACTCCCAATTTTTAAGTACTTTAACTTCCATATGTTTATTTGTGATATGGAATTTTTGGTGATTTTAGAAGCACAATTGGTATTTTTAGTGATGGTGCTTAGTGTGTTACGCAGCAGCTGTCCATCATCCTGTTTCTAGAGTCCATTTTGTCTCAGGAAATCTTGTAACTTACGGTGTGTATTTAGCTGGGTTAATATCATTATGTAGTGCATGTATGTATGTACGTGTTGTGTATGTAAAATGAGACAAGTATGTGAACATTTGAGTAAAGTTTTGGCTATGTATGTGATGTGGTGCAATGTTGCCTTGGTGTGAGTGATAGGCTGCTTAATTGGAAATTCTGTTTTAGCCACATATTGTTGGTAGTTGTGAGGGAATGTATTTCCTATGTATATTGGACATATATGGGTAAGTCTTGGAGGGCTTTCCCCTTGTGAATGAAGTGTTTGCACACTATGAAATTTTGTATGGGCACAATGCTCATAAAGTGACCAGAATTTTGACTTTGCACTCAAAACACTGTATCTCCTTATGTAGAATGAATCTTGGTATGAAAATTTCACCATGATCACATCTAGAGGTTGAACTGGGCTTTGGAATTCCTAGATTTAGAGCCCTGTACCCAAATTTATGATGTTCCAAAATTGGCTGAGTTACTGTTCATTTGGTTAGAATTTTGTAACCAACTTCAAAAATCCATAACTTGATCCATATATGGGCTATTGATGTAAAATAAATTTCCTTCGCTTGCCCTAAGTCTTTACTTGATAATGAAGCAAAGAAATAGGGTGTTACACGGCTAGAATGATACAGTTTGGTGCAGGGTGCAAAGGCTAGAATTTTTTAACCTAGTAAGAATGCTTAATATGTGGAAGCCAAAAATAAGACTTATGCTAGTGTTTTCCTTCTTAGCAACCGTAGTGTGCATAAATGTGAATATTTGTGTTATGGCTAGACCAATAAGCATGTGTTTACATAGTGCTCAAGAGGGTCACTTGAGCATGTACATTAGGGGCGTTGTTCTAGTGACCTACAGGATGCACCAATCCTTGGAGTTTAAATGCACATCTTTGGCACCATAACTGGATTACCCCACAGTGGGTAACAATTGGAATGATCTTATAATGCATCATAGACTACCTTGTGATAGTTTCTTGTGATCTATGCAACATGTTTTACATGTATGTGAAGTTTTGAGGCTATCCAAGTATGTTTGATATGTTTGGTAAGTGTCCAAAGTTCATAGCAGAAAAATCTGTGCAAATTCTCTAGATTCGTAAATTGGCGACATGTCGCCAGATTTGTAGCCATGCCCATGACGCATCGCCAATATAGGAAAGTTGGCAAAATGTTACCAACTGTGGCGATGCATCACCAACGATGCCCCAGGAGGCTAATCAGGTAGCTCTTAGTTCATTACTTGCATTACAAGGCAAGGCATAATTGGTTACTTGCAACACAAGCAAGATTTCTATATTTTCATGGTTAAGTGTTTTGGGTGTGTGCTCATCAAGTGTGGTGTTCAAATGCATGGCAACGAAGATGCCCATCTCATCTCAAGTTTTGAAAACACAAACTTTTCATGTTGATGCACATTCAACATAACAATAACTAAGAAAGGTTTAGCACATTATGGACAAATCCAGGAACAAATACCTATGGCATAACTTGGCATTTCATTCATTATACTTACAAAAAAGTTCCATTAGTCATCCGAGGCTATATGTACACAAAATAACCTCCACACTAAACTTACATACTTGGAACAATACCAAGAATACTCAAAATACAAAATAGCCAATAGCTATGCTTTACACATCCATAATCCTAGTAGTATCTGAGAGCTACCTTAAGGGTGTAATACAAAACCAAAATTTGTAGGAAAAGACCTATAACCATGCCCATACCCATAATGCAAACCACATAACTAAAGCCCATGAGCACATATACATTGATCCTAGACTAGTCCCACAAACCTACACAATCCTACAAAACTCAAACACGAGTTTATGCCTTAACATAATACTTGCACTATATATTTGTAAGCCAAGCATTCGGTTGAGCACATACCTTGGCAAAACTGAGCTAAAACTTAGCACACAAGTAGCTACACAACTCAATCAAGCTGAAGCCCTTTTTCCTGAAATATTTAAAAATAGGACATGAGTTTAGACAACTCAGTAAGGTTCACTACAGCTCCAAGGAGCTTATTTAGTTAAGCCTGAAAGCTTAACCGTGCTTAAGCTTACCATACCTGCAACCAAAAACAACAAAACACCAAAACACATATACAATAGTAAATATACATAATAACCACAACTATGGGAGGTTAGCAAGCACAACCAAGCAACTGAGCATGCAACTCACACACCACACACATAATGTTCTTCTCGGCTGAAGCCAAACTAGCAAGTACACATATAACTTTGCAATCCAAGCTTCACCAATCCAACACCCATTCCACTAGAGCTCCAAGTTCAAAGATAGGTTGCCTACCTTCCATGAACCTTAGTACTTGCCATTAGTGACTAGCTAGCCAACATATCACATAAACCCGAAGGTTCCATATACGCCCCATATAGCATTCTAAGATCATATAGCTCAATATACCATCACTTAGATGCCAATACTCTACTTGAACATGGAACAATACCAAATCTTGCTTTAGAACTCTTGACCAACTTAAATCTCCAAGACTCCTCTTGAAAATTCAATCACAACATCGTACAAAGGCCAACAGTGCCAATGTTGAGGTTGATTCTCCAATTCAAGTGTAAATCATCAAGGATTTGGCTTACACCCAAATCTTTCCAACCCAAGAACAGCAAGATCTCGGTCAAGCTCACTAAGGAAAGCTTTGACTCAAAATTGTGGCTTAATTGTTTAGTAGATGCATGCATTACTGGGCATGTGCCAAATGGCACTAAAAATGGACTAATGCTAGCCTTAGTGCACTCATTACTTGCATGGCTCGTTGTACTCCTTCCATGCAACTTTGTATCTCTATTATCACGCAAAAGAATGTTCAATTTGGCCTTTTAGCCTAGTTTCTCACAACTAGCAGCTTAAGCCACTTTAAATGTACATTTTGAACCCGATAGTCCTCAATTGGACATATACATCATTTTCATCATTTTCACTTAAGTCGCTCAAGATTCTAATGCATTTTCTCTTGGATTTTTGGCATAGGCCAAGTACTGAGGTAAGGTCCTGACAACTCCTCCCTCCTTAAAGAATTTGGTCCTCTAAATTCTTTACAAGTTTAGGGTATAATTGAGGGTAACTTTTGGCAATTTCCTATTCTACTTCCCAGGTTGCCTCTTCTGGAGTATGGTTACTCTACTAAACCTTAATCATGGAAATCCACCTATTTCTCAACTTCCTAGTGTCTGTGGCTAGGAATTGAATAGGTACCTCTTCATATGATAGGTTTAGGGTTATAGGTACACTTGTAGGTATCACTATTTGCTTAGAACTTGGGACATACTTCTTAAGTAAGCTTACATGAAACACATCATGTATATTACCAAGTTCAAGTGGCAAGTCTAACTTATATTCCACATTCCCAATTCTGGCCTACACTTGGTATGGCCCTATGTATTTGGGTGCCAATTTCCCTTTCTTTCCAAATCTTATCACTCCTTTCATAGGAGAGACCTTAAGCCACACCCAGTCCCTTTCCTGGAATTCCAAGTCTCTTCTCCTTTCCAGGTATGCATAAGACTACTGGCTATCATTTGCAGCTTTGATTCTTGTCTAAATCATTTTTATCTTTTCAGTGGTCTCTTTAACAATGTCTAGTCCTAATTCTAACTTCTCTTTTGGCTGATGCCAGCAATGAGCTATAATACACCTCCTGCCACACAAGACTTCATATAGGGCCATTCCAATCACTGAATTGTAACCACTGTTATAAGAGAACTCCACTAATGGGAGATGTACATCCCACTCTCCGTAAAAATCAATGACACAACATCTTAACATATCCTCTAGAGTTTGAATTGTTCTCTCTATTTGTCCATCTGTCTGTGGATGGTATGCTGAACTAAACTTAAGTTTAGTTCCTAATGCTTGATGTAGGGATTTCTAGAACCTAGAAACAAACCTAGGATCCTTATCTGACATAATATCATAAGGTATTCCATGAAGTCTCACTATCTCTCTTATATAGAATTGGGCAAGTTTGTCTCAAGAGTCAGTGAGATTCATTGGGAGAAAATGGGCTGCTATGGTCAATTTATCTACAATGACCCAAATGGGATTATGTTTCGTTCTTGTCAGTCGCATTCCCACTACAAAATCCTTAGATATGGATTCCCACTTTCTCTCAGGTATAGGTAAGCTCTGAAGCTTCCCACCTGGTTTTTAGTTCTCAACTTCACTTGTTGGCACACTTCACATTTAGCCATATGAGTGCTAATGTCATGTTTCATATATGGCCACCAAAAGTAAGCTCTAAGATTATTGTACATTTTTGTGGCTTTAGGATGCATGCCAAGTTTACTAGAGTGTGCTTCTTCCAGAATCTGGAATCTTAGGTCATCTTTTTCAGGCACATATAACCTATTTTGGAAGTATAGCAATCCTTGCTTATAGGAGAATCCTTGATAAAGTTTTCTTTCCTTCGCCCAGACACCAGTCCTATGTTCTCATCACTAAACTGAGCTTCCCTGATGAGTTCTTTCCATTCAGGGGTAATGGTGAGCACGCTAAGTTGCTCATGCGCCCAATTTAACCACTGACTTGCTAAGCAAGTAAGGTTAAGGCTCTCAGTCTTAGGTTCCTCTTCTTCTCCCTTGAGCACTCTAGTATAATTCCTACTTAGGGCAGCTGCCATTATATTGGCTTTACCAGTTGTGTATTCAATCACACAGTCAAAATCCTTCAGGTATTCTAACCACCTTCTCTATCTCATGTTTAAGTCCTTCTAAGTGAAAAGATACTTGAGGCTTTTCTAGTCTGTATAGACCTAAAATTTATTACTGATCAAGCAGTGTCTCTATTGCTTAAGAGCAAAGACTACTGCTGCTAATTCCAAATCATGCACTGGATATTTTTTTTCATGTGGTCTTAACTGTCTTGATACAAAAGCAATTGCCTGTTTGTTTTGTATTAGGACATAACCTAATCCTACATTAGATGCATCAGTGTACACCTTATAGTCCTTTTCAGGATCTGGTAAAACTAACATAAGACCTATTCTCAGCCTCCTTTTCAGCTCTTGGAAGCTTTCTTCACATTTGCTTTCACAGACAAATTTCTAGTTCTTTCTAGTTAACTGGGTCATAGGAGCTGCTGTACCAAAGAATTTTGGCACAAATCTTTTGTAATAGCCAACTAACCCCAAGAAGCATCTAACTTCCTTCAGATTCTGGGATTGCTTCCAATCCAAGATTGATTTGACCTTCTTAGGATCCACTACTAATGCTTGATCGTTAATCACATGACCCAGGAACCCAATTTCTTGAGTCTAGAATTTACATTTGCTTAGCTTCCCATAAAGCTCATGTTCTTGGAGCAAGCCAAGCACCATCTTCAGGTGTTCTTTATGAGTTTCCTTATCTTTGGAGTATACCAAAATATCATCAATAAAAACTACCAGAAAGTGGTCTAGGTATACTTTGAACACCCTCTACATTAGATACATGAAAAATGCAAGTGCATTTGTGAGTCCAAATGGCATTACTGTATATTCAAAATGTTCATACCTAGTCCTAAAGGCAGTCTTAGGTATGTCTTCCTCCTTAACCCTTAGCTAGAAATAACCAGACCTTAGATCTATTTTAGAAAATATCTTTGCTCCTTTCAACTGATCAAATAGATCTTCAATTCTTGGGAAGAGGTACATATTCTTAATGGTCAAGGCATTAAGTTTTCTATAGTCTATACAGAGTCTAAGGGTTCCATCTTTCATTTTCACAAACAATACAGGTACTCCCTAAGGAGATACACTGGGTCTGATGAAGCCTTTCTCAAGCAACTCATCTAATTGCTCCCTCAGTTCTACCATTTCAAGTAATGCCATTCTATATGGAGTAGTAGACACTGGAGCTGCTCTTGGCACCAATTTGATTTCAAACTCCACCTCTCTCATGGGTGGCAGTCCAGGTAGGTCTGTAAG
The DNA here is from genome assembly GCA_005392925.1 of Aquilaria sinensis. Lineage (NCBI taxonomy): Eukaryota > Viridiplantae > Streptophyta > Magnoliopsida > Malvales > Thymelaeaceae > Aquilaria > Aquilaria sinensis. The sequence continues at coordinate 29,647 of SMDT01000647.1, read as the reverse complement.
GAAAACCCTTGGGAAATCCTGAACTATAAGTATCTGCACAAGTTCACTAGCCATTCCCTGTTCATTTAGTTTTAGGCATTCGTATTCATTCTCTAGATTTTTCAATTTCAACACTTCAACTTGGTAGTCCAAGGCTAACTCTAGTGATTTATCCAATTTATATGCTTTATAACCAGGCATCAATAATTGTCTTACATGAAAACCTATAACTACTTTATTCTCACTCAACCAGTTCATGCCTAGTATCACATCATAATAATAAGTGTCTAGCACTATTAAGTTTGCTCTCAGTTTCAGCTTTTCAATTCGAGTCACACAATTTTCAACCATGTGATATGTAAATAAGATTTCCTTGCCAACAGTTTTAACCAAATAGATGTTTGTCATGTACTTTACTTCTAAATTCATGGTCTTAACCAAGCTAGTAGAAATTATGGACAATGAAGCTCCAATATCAAATAGTGCAAACACTAACTTCCCATTAAGGTAAACATTACCTTTTAAGGCTCTCCTGCTAGTCCTCTGCTAACTAGTTTCCTTTCCAACTACCTTGGCCTTTTGGAGTTTCCTAGACCTTGCTGGAGGTCTCCAATTGAAACACCCTATGGGAGAGTGCATTTGGCATCCTCTTATCATGAGGCAGCTTGGATGTTTGCCTTCCCCTTGGGTTAGGCACATTAGTCCTCATCTGTGGCATAGGTATTTCCCCACCAGGCCTTTTAGGGATGTACCTCCCTGGCATTCACCTATCATCCCCTCTTTTAGGACAATCCCTCACCCAGTGATCTGGGGCTCCACACTTGTGGCATCCACTGATAAGCTTGAAGCATGACTTGTTGCCAAGAAATTTTCCACAAGTGGAACACTGAGGACCATAATGTTGTGGCCCCTTCTCTTTCTTACTTCATTTCTTTCCCCCATTGGGTTCAATTTCCTCTCTCAGCCTCTTCTGATGTCCTTTCTGTGACCTACTTCCACTCCTATGACCACTTTTGGTTTACTCCTTCAACTCCTACTCAAGTGCCATAGCACTCTATACTACTGAATAGTAGTCCCTGGATCCCATAGCTCTGAATATTTATCTCAGCCCAGGTCATAAGCCTTTCAAGAACCTTTTGGTCCTTATCTCTTATTGTCCATCATACTGAGGAGCATATCTGATCAAGCTATTGAACTTCTGCTCATACTCCATCACACTAAGGTCTCCCTGCTCCAACTGGTCAAATTCCACCTGTTTTTGATCCTTTTGAACCTCACTCACATACTGCTATTAAAAGACTTGGAGGAACTCAGCCTATCTCATGGACCTCCTCCTTCCAAGTGGCCTTCTTTGGTTCCTCCCCTCATAAGTTCTCTGTATACCTCTCAACCAGAGCTTTGCATTTCCTTCCAACCTGAAGGTGGCTAGAAGCACTTTCTAGGTAGAGGATACATCCATCCTCTCAAATATCTTCTCCACCTGGTATATCTAGAATTCATCTTCTTTAGGGTCACATCCACCCCTGAACACAATAGGCTTTAATGCTAGGAATCCTTCAAGCTGGCCCTCCCTTAATCTACCTCTTCTAAATCTTTCTTCTCTACCTTCTATGTCTGGGGTTCTACTCCTGAGTGGCCCTCTTCTGGCTGTAACTTCAGTAAGAGGCTCAATCCTCCTTGAAGACACATAAGTGTCCATCTCCTCCATCTCTGGATTTTCTTCTGCTTCAGCTCTGGGTTCCTGTCTCACCTCTGAGCTTATTCTTCTAGCCCTTAGGTGCCTTGTTTCTTCATCACCCTTATCTTCCTCTCAGTTCTCTCCATTCTTGCTTACTTGATCATAGTTCACTAGTTCTTTACTAGGCCTTCTACCTCTTCTCCCTTCACCTTCCAAGTTCTCTCCTGCTCTTGTTTGTTCCGGGCTTCCCTATGGTTATGCTTGGCCTCTAGCCAAGACTTGCATTCCCACCACTAGTTGTGCTAGAGTGGCTTGTAATGTTTCCATCATCTATTCCATTCTTTCTTGCCTGCCCCTACTAGGTCCAGGTGCATGTACCCTGGCATTTGGCTCTTTAGCCAAATTAGGATCTAAGGCCTCTGGTTGCCATTCAGGCTCATCTGTATGCATTCCATCTGTAGGATGGGTTGCCCTACTTTCTTCTTGTTCAAGGAATTTTCTTTCCCTGCCTCAGTTTCTCATCCTATACTCAAGATGCATCTATTCACATATGCTCAATAAGTACAACTGTATGTACTCCTATGTGGGAACAAGTCTAGACAGAATACTATAGCTTAATCAGAAGCTATAAACCTAAGCTTTGATACCAACAAAGCTGGTCATACCCCACACAGGCCCTAGCTGTGCACCTACAATGCCACTCAACTGTGCTACCAAATGTACTAACAAATTTATGCAACTCTTGCAATTATAATGTTTTATGTGTAAGATTAAGTCTCAACCAATTTACCTTTTTATTGTTCAACAGATAAAATCTTAAGCCAAGGCTTAGGATGTTATGGCCGTACTAGTGGGAAGCATGCCTGAGGAAGGTAAAGTACTCTAAATTGAGTTTGAACCTTAATTCAAGTTTACATAGCAAAAATAGGAAAGTTTAGCAAAGTTTACTAAGTTACAAGAAGCTTAAGGCTCTAAATAAGGTTCATGGGAAAAATGGTAATTTTACATCCTGAATAGCTAGGCTAGGTCCAGAGTGGTTAAAATGAAATTTTATAACTTAGATTTTAACTTTAACCCAAACTTGATGAAATAAACAAGGATTAATCAAGAATAGCTAAGGTTACCAAAAGATAGGGCCGTAAGTGTATCATGTCTAATACTTTGATGGCTTAGATTAAAAAAAGTGTTATAAGTGGGTAAAGTGAAGGGTGGCTACCATAAACCCGAGTTCATCCACTCCATCCTCATTTTTCCACCCAATTAAGCTTGAAATCAAAGTTTCTTGGTGAAAAAGAAAGCCATCACAAGTATATAGACCATTGGGAGCTCATTTCAAGCATAAAACTATGGTTTTGGAGCTTGGAAGCATGTTTTCTCCCATCCCTTGTTTTTAGTACGAGGTAACCAATGTGTTCTTGATTGATTTCAGGTTTATTGGTTAGTTAGGAGCTTGGGTTTTGGTTAGAAAGCAAGAATTTGATGTTTGGTGCCTATGTTTTGTTTGGAACTTAGGTGGTGCTTTGGTGAGCTTAGTGGATTGGAAGAGTGCTTGATTCTTGCTTGTTACTTGCAGTTGAGGTAAGGGAGTTGTGTTTTCTAGTTCAATTAATACTACTGGAATGAGTTTTCTTGAAGAATTTGAGTAATTCTAACAATAGCATTAGTTAGTGGGCAAGGTTGAATTATGGTGGACTATGAGGTTTGTGATGATTGGTGTTACCACCTCAACAATGGGAAAATTACAGTATAAAGGCATAATGGTTATAAACCATTATATAACATAGTTTTCACCATAGTGAATGAAATATGAGGGGTAAAGTGAATAATCTACACCTCCTTAAGAGATTACAATGGTTACTTGGTACTAAAGGAAGCCCTAGAGGATTTCTTGTTTTACCAGTAATCTATGGGTCTTATTGCAAGATTTCAAGACTTGGGTACTCAATTGTACAACTCTAAAGAAGATATTTTGGAAGGATTTTATTGGTATTGAATAAATTTTTGGATGCTAAATTGCATAAAGGAATCAAAGGCTATTATTCAAGAACCTACGACAACTGGGTTTACAATTGTTCACAAAAATAACTTAAGGGTGAGATGATTTTTTATAAGAGTCAAAGATGGCCATTTCTAGCATTATCCCAGCCTTTTATTTCCAGGATCCAAGGTCAAAAAGGTGGCCTAAATATTAGCCAAAAAGTCTTTGCTTAAGATATACTTATAGTGACCTAAGTGAAGGTTAAGGTTAAACTAATCAAGTCAAGTAAATATCTTGATTTCTTTACCTTTCCTTGGTCATTTTCGGCCCTCACCAGCTAGAGTTCCTCCTTTAGCTCCTCCATAACCTTCCATAGCCACCATATCTCAATCTCCCAAGAAATCACAAAGCAAAGCAATCGGATTCAACAAGAGAGAGAAAAACCCTAGTTTTCGGGTTTATTGAGCTTCCTTTGCTATTTTTAGCTTTCACACCTTAGGTAAGGGTATTATCTTCATGTTTCATGGTTTTTTACTATTCTAAGATGATGATCAAGCATCCATGAAGCTAATACAATGCTTGGAAGAGAGCAAAAAGCTCAAGGAACCAAGTATGGGTTAAGGGGGAGTGCATGAACAAGGTTCTAGCCTTATTGTTTTTCATGCACTAAGATGGCAGTGTTTACACGGGTTTCTAGAGCCCAAGTTAGTACTAACTAAGACCAATTAATCTCCTAAGGCCAAGCATTAGCTTGAGGAGGGCTACCATATTAATTACATAATGTTTATTTGATTGTTTATGAACTAACCCTAATGTGTTTATTTCTGCCAGCATTACATTTGTTTGTTCCTGTGTTCTTAGTGCATTTGGATGGCTGTGTTTGTGTATTTTTACTGTAATTTTCTGTTTTAGTGTCTTTGGATTTTAGGTATATGACTGGATTTTGAAGATTTTATTGATAAGCCCTTACTAAGTTTCATTCAAGAAACTTACCCCCTTTCTGTCCATTTCAAGTCTAGCAGAAAGATCACATTCAAATGGACCTTTATCATTTGAGTTTTGATATAAAATTTCATGTACACGAACTTCCATGTGTCTAATTATGATCTGGATGTTTTGGTGATTTTAAGAGCACATTTGGTATTTTTAGTGATCGTGCTTATTGTGTTATGCAGCAGCTGTCCAGCATTCTGTTTCTGGAGTGCATTCTGTCTAAAGCTCTCCTGTAACTAGGGTTTGTGTTTTAACTGAGTTAAGAAAATTATATAGTGCATGGATGTGTGCACATGTAATGCATGTGAAGTTTGGAGAATGTATGTGAACATTTGTGGGCTGTTTTTCTATGTATGAGGATGCTATGCACAGGCTGCCTAAGTGTGCAATATAGGCTGCTTGTTTGTAAATTTTGGTATTAGCTATGTAAAGATGCTGGCTGTAAAGGAATATAATTCCCAGGGGTCTTGGAAATGTATGGAATAGCCTTGAGTGGCTTACCCCTAGTGAATGAAGTGTTTGCATGCTCATAAAATTTTGTATGGGCAAAATGGTCATAAAGTGATCAGAATTTCGACTCTACACTCAAAGTTCTATATCTCCATGTGTAGAACGAATATTGGTATGAAATTTTGAAAACACCTACAGCACATCCATAGGTTGAACTAGGTTTTAGAATTTCTGAATTTGGAGCCCTGTAGACAAAGATATGACATTGTAAAGTTGGCTAAGTTACTGTTTATTTGGTCAGAATTTTGTAACCAACTTCAAAAATCCATAACTTGGTCCATAGGTGGGCTATTGATGTGAAAAAAAATTACCTGGTTTTATCTAAGTCTCTAATTGATAATGGAGCAAAGAAAATAGGGGGTCACATGTCTAGAATGATTCAGTTTATTTGAGGAAGTTTGGGTGCAGTGGCTGGAATTTTTGAACCTAGTAAGAATGCTTAATGCCTGGAAGCCAAAACTAAGACTTGTGTTAGTGTTTTATTTCTTAGGTGCCATAGTGTTCATAAATGTGAATATGTTTGTTATGGTTAGACCAATATGCATGTCTTTACATAGTGCTCAAGAGGGTCACTTGAGTATGCACACTAGGGGCATTGTTCTAGTGACCTATAGGATGCACCAATCCTAGGAGTTTAAATGCACATCTTTGGCACCACAACTGGATTACCCCATAGCGGGTAACAATTGTAATGATTTTATAATGCATCATAGACTGGCTTGTGATAGTTTCTTGTGATCTATGCAACATGTTTTACATGTATGTGAACTTTGGAGGCTATCCAAGTGATGGCCGGGGGTCTCATCGTTTAGAGTCATGATGACTGGTGGAGAGACTTCTAGGAGGAAGAACGCCTGGAGGATGGTTCGCCCAAGGGAGTGTGCCTGAAAGTCCAGAAACAAAGGGTTATGAGGCCCCCGGAATGTGTTTCCGGGGGGGGGAGCCTCCGACGCCCAAGTCAGTGGTGGCTGAGAAAAGGCAGAGGAAATAGCACAAAGGGGCTGAAGAGTCTTGCCTGGTGGTTTTCTCAGAGTCTGGGAGTCAGACCCCCTTTTTTGCCAACCCGCCTCCTGCCAAGTATTTATTTCCTGGTATTTATAGGAGTGCCTAGCCCATTCAGATCGTGACACATGTTCGGTCGGATGTTCTCTGAGTTTCTGGGCGTAGGGGACAGATAGCTGGTAGTAGGTTGCCTTGAGCCTTGTGCTGAGATGGGCCATGTTGTGATTTTGACAACGTCAGCATGTCAGAGCTCCTTTTGAGGCGGCTTATGATGTCTGTGAAAGGACGTGTCAGAGGCTTCCTTAAATGCTTCCTTAAATGCTCCTGCCGTACTCCCGAGGTCCCTGGGCGAGGTCGTCCTTTGGTACGGACGGTGCCTCTTCGGAAAACACGCACTCAGTTTGGGGGTTCCCAGCTTCAGGGAGTTCCGCCTTCGGGGAGATCATGTTCGGCCCGCGATAGCTGGTGCCTCTTTTTCGAAGGCGATCTGTTACAACTTGGGGGGGTAAGTAGTATCCTCAAGTTTCCTGGCGTGCCGGGCTCGGAGCTCTTCGGCTATCTCCCGAGGTGTATGATCCCACCTTTTCTCGGGTAGCGCCAGTTTCTTCTGGCCATTCTTTTGGCAGGGCGTTCGGCCAGATAGAGGCGATAGCCTTTGGCTATCACATGCCCCCCTTTGGAAAGCCGAAGTGAAGACTTCGGGTTTGCATATCTTTCCGAGGTTGTTCTTGGGAGTGTCTTAGGAAGCTCAACCTGTTCCGAGGATACACCTCTTGCCCGAAGGTATGGGCTGTTCGGCCTTGGCCAGTTCTTTGGTGTCTTCGAGGCGGAGCCTATGCCGAAGATACACCTACTGCCCGAAGGTCATGGGCTGTTCGGCCATAGCCTGTCTCTTGGTGTCCTCGAGTTAACCTGCTTTTTCTTCTTGCAGGTCTGTGTAACGTCGCGTCTGAAGACGTGTCCCCTGCTTTGGCGCGGTGATTGACACGTGGCGGTTTGCCATTGGAGGAGAGCCGCGTCGGTTATAGAGGGCGCGCCTTTTCACGTGCAGAGGGCAGTTACGGCGACGGTTCGCCTCCAAAGGGTACTTATGACGACGTTTCGGTTACCCACCTTTGGCCTATAAATAGCCCATTCCATTATAAGTCCCATTTGCTTTTACTTCTGCTCTTTCCTCTGCTTTGCCCCTGTTCTTGTACTTTCTTGCTTTCTGTGGCGGAGCTGTCTTAATCAGAGCTTTTTTCAGCCAACTTTCACGACGGATTCCTCATAATTTGGCAAATCTTTTGGTGGGTTTTTTTTTTCCAGAGTGTTTTGATCCCTCTATTCTTTTGAGTTTTTTCCGGAAACTGTTTTCTTCCCATTTCCGAACTCGTTTTCATGTCGAAAATGCCTATCCCTGAGAGTTGGCAGCCTCTTTTAGCCCATCCTTGTTGCACCACCCCCGCAAAATTAGAGAGGTGGAAGAAAAAGTTCTTTCTTCCCTCTTACGCCATTACCAGGCTGCGTCGCTCTAGCCATTATGCTTTTTCAAACCATAGTAACGAGGTTACCATTTTTCGAGCCCAGCTGAAGGCCGGACTTCGGTATCCTCCCCCAAAGATGGTTTGCGAGTTCTGCCAATTTCATGGCATTGCTGTGAACCAGCTTCCCCCGAACTCGTTCTGCTATTTTAACGCCTACCTCTGCATGTGTGGCGTGTTCGGGATAAAACCCCATTTTATAATCTTCATGCAGTACTACAAGCTCTTTGTGGTCCCGAAGGGTGGCTTCTATTTCTTGCTACCTCGGGGATCCGGGAGCAAAAAATTCATGTTCACCTTCGCCACTAAGGACAGCTGGCGGGGGTGGCAACAGAAATTCTTTTTCCTGAAGATGGAGGAGGCCTGGTCGTATGTTCCGACCAAGTGGGCTCAGGGAAAGTTAGATGTGGACGTCGTTGATCCGAGGTTGTTGCTGACTCCAGAGTTGGCTTCCACTTTCGCGGACTTCGACGGCCGCATTCGGGCTGTCTCTGACTGGGCTCCCGAGGTCGCTCCGCGCGCCCTTTACCCTTTTCCTATCAACTGGAAGTTGATGACCGAAGAGGTCCTTCGGGAGCTAAAGGTGGTGAAGGAGCACGAGACTGACCTCAAGATGCCAGCTCCTGCCATCGCCGGGAAGGATTCCTGGTTGGTCAAGCTTCTTAAGGAGGAAATTTCTTTCGAAACGCTTGTCGAAAGTGAGTTGTCTTCTACTCCCTTGCTGTTTTTTCCTCGGACTTACGCTGATATTTCTCTTCTTTTTCAGAGATGGGCGACGGGACTGCCGCGTATTACAAGTCCCTTTTCTCCGGCCAAGTGGAGAAGGGCGATCAGACGAAGAAGGCGGCTTCCCGAAGGCGGAAGTCTACTGGTGCTGGGCCTTCGGGGAAACGGGCAAAGAGAACTGCCCAGGTTCCTCTAGAAGAAATTTCCGAGGAGGCTGCCGAGGAGCCTGGGACAGCCGAGATTCCGGCGTCTGAGGCTGCTGCCGAAGTCCCTGCCGCTACCGAGGTCCCTTCCGCCGACGTCCCTCCCCAGGGCCCTTCTGCGCCGCAGGCCCTTCTAGAGGCCGTGGTAGAGGCTCCTTCTGCCGAGGAGCGGCGCAGGAAGAAAGGCAAGGGGATTTCGACCGAGGAGTCTCAGGACTCCGAGGACGTCGTGGTCGAAGTGCCGCCAGGTTTGTTGTTTTCAGAACAAGTATGGCTCTTTTGTTTTTCTGAAATTTCCTTTGTCTCTGACCTGCTTCTCTTTTTCGCCCTGCAGGGGAGTTGCTTACCCCGAACTGGGCGGCCGAACATGCGAAGGCGCGGGCCCTTCGCGACGCCAAAGTCCCGCAAGGGAAGATACCCAAAGAGCCTTTCTGGTCATTCACGGAGGACATGAACTTGTACTCCGAGGACTGTCCTGAAATGGCAAAGCAGATTTCGAAGGGGATGCTTACAGAGGCCTCCTTCAAGGCTATTGCGGCGGCTCATCCGGGCGATGACACCCTCGCCGCGAAAGTCACCGAGCATGCTGCTCAGGTATGCTCTCCACACCCTTTTCCCTTCAATTTTTCCTAAGTGCTTGGCTCTTTTCTGACCTTGCGTTCATCTTTTCACAGCTGATGGGGTACGCCGGCTTTCTCCGAGTTCGGGTGGCCAGGCAGACGGCATTCCGAGCTTCGGCCTTAGAGGCCCTAGAAAAGGCGAAAGCCACGTGCTCGGAATTGACCGCCAAGAACCAGCAGCTGGCAGATGCTGCGAAGGAGGAAGTTGCTGCCCTTCGGGAGGAGTTCCGGAAGGAAAAGGAAGACTTTGAGAAGGACTCCTCCCTGAAGATAGCTGACCTCCGCGATCAAGTGGCGGGGATGCTTGCTGCAAACCAAGACCTTCTCAAAGATAAGTCAGCTGGTGACAATCTCATAGTCACGCTCTTGTCTGAGAAGAGCGCCCTTCAAGCCGAGGTCAAGTCTTTGAAGAAGGAGTCTGAAAAGAAGAAGATAAAGGCTCTGAAGAAGGAGGTTGCGGATCTGCAGGACGAGCTCGAGGACCTTGAGGTTGAGAAGGACAAGTCCGACCAAATGAACAAGGTCGCGTTCCAGGACGGATTCTGCCTTGCTCGGCATCAAGTTCTTGAGAGGTTCCCAGGTCTGGACCTCTCTTTTTTGGAGGCTCTGAACATTCCCGAGGGGCCTCGGTGGTCCTGGTCAAAAATCGAGCACCTGAATCTTCCTCCCTCACTTCCGGCGCCGAAGGTGGTGGGAAAGGATGGGGAAGCGGGTGGCTCTCGGGACGCCGAGAACCCTTAGGCTGTTTTAGGGCTCCTTTTCCCTTTTCTTCTTTATTTTTGTACTCCTTCTTCGGGCACTTCTTCTTTGTAAGCTAGCTTTCTTGTAAATGAAGATCTTTTTTGGCCAAGTGTTTTTGCAAGTTTCTTTATTTCCATTGCCCCGAACACATTTGCTCAAGAGACTTCGGAAAACCTGCGATCAAAGAAACTTGACTAAGTGTGAAAGATCTTTCCATTGGCCGAGCCTGTTCGCTCAAGAGGCTTTTTGGAAAGTCTGAAAAATTTGACTAAGTCTTTTTGCAGGTTTTTGCATTTCCATTTTGTCCCGAACACATTCGCTCGAAGGACTTCGTAAACCCCTTAGTCAAAAAATTTTTCATTTCCCCTTGTCCCGAGCATGTTCGCTCAAGAGACTTAAGAAACCTTTTGCGAGATTTTTTGTTTTCCATTTTTCCCGAGCGTGATGGCTCAAGGGACTTCGGAAAGTCATATTTGTGCTTATTACGGCGAGTACCGCTGGGAGATTTTCCCATCTTTCCCGAGCGTGATGGCTCAAGGGACTTCGGAAAGTCATATCTGCGCTTGTGGCGAGCATCTTCGCGGAATTCTGTACAATTCTGCACTTAAGAAATTTTCTCAAGACACTTCTGTACTTAGAATATTTTTCGTACAGTATGATTCCTTCGCTCAAGCTTAGGCGTAGAATTTTTTCAAGGCGTCTGAATGCCAAGTGTTTTTCAATTCTACGCCTTCGGCATCGCCAAGTTTGTACACGCCTTTTCGTACTTCGGCGAGGACCAGATAAGGTCCTTCCCAGTTTGCGCGAAGTACTCCGTGGGATGGCCTTCGGGGCGCAAAGTCAGCCTTTCGGAGAACGAGGTCTCCTTTCTTGATTTCTTTTGGCCTGGCCCGTAAGTTTATAGCCGCGGCCACTCTTTGCTGAAAAGCTTTTCTTCTCAGCTCGGCTATTTCTCTGTGTTCGCCGACGAGGTCGAGCTTGGTTCTGAGGCCGAGGTCATTTCCACCTTCATCAAATACTTGCACCCGTACTGAAGGTTGAACTATCTCTATTGGGATAATAGCCTCTGTACCGAAGACGAGTGAGAAGGGAGTCTCCCCTGTGGCTCTTCGGGGCGTCGTTCGGTAACTCCATAATACGCTTTGGAGTTCTCCTGGCCATTTCCCTTTTGCTTCCCCCAGTCTCTTTTTCAGGCCATCTTTTATGGTCCTATTAGATACTTCCACCTGCCCGTTGCTTTGGGGGTGAGCTACTGGGGCGAAGTGCATCTTTATTCCGAGGTCGCTGATAAATTCCTGGAATCCTTTGTCTATGAATTGGGATCCATTATCAGCCACTAGTACCCTCGGTATGCCGAATCTGCATACTATGTTCTTCCATACAAACTTTTGCACTTCTTTTGCCGAGATAGTTGCAAGGGGTTCTGCCTCGACCCATTTGGAGAAATAGTCTACTGCTACCACGCAGAATTTCACGCCTTCGGGCGCTGAGGGGAATGGCCCAATAAGGTCTATACCCCAGACTGCGAAGGGCCAAGGATAGTCAGCCGAGGTTACCATTTCCGAGGGTGCCCTCTGGATGTTCGCATGTCTCTGGCAACTTCCGCATTTTCGGACGAACTGCCTTGCATCCTTTCTCAGGGTAGGCCAGAAGTATCCTTGGCGAAGTATCACCGCCGCAAGGGCATCAGTTCCAATATGTGAACCACACATGCCTTCGTGGACCTCTTCAAGGACCATTTCAGCATCCTCTTCATCCACGCATCTTTGCAGCGGGTTTGCATATCCCTGTCGGTATAACTCTTCGCCAATCAGGAAGAATCGGCCGGAGCGTCTTCGCAGTCTTGCAGCGTCGCCGAGGTCTTCGGGTAGCACATTTTCTGCGAGGTATCTCTTTATGGGATCTTTCCATCCTTTTCCCGAGGTCGCTATGCTTAGTACTGAGATGCTTGGGTGATCTAGCACCTCGGTGTATGTTTTTGACTTTGCCAAGCAATCTGCCTCAGTGTTATTTCGCCGAGGTACATTTTCGATCCGTACGGCGTCAAACTCTTGGATGAGCTTTGCTACCAGCTCGTGGTATTTTGCCAAGGTTGGGTCCTTTGCCCCATAATCTCCTGCCGTCTGCCGAACTACCAGCTAGGAATCGCTGTGAGCCTTCAAGTTTCTCACGCCAATCCTTCTGGCCAAGCGTAATCCCGCTATGAGGGCTTCATACTCAGCCACATTGTTAGTGACGCTGAAGCTGAACTTGATAGCCTTCTTTACCGCTAGGCCTTCGGGTCCTCTGATAATTACTCCAGCTCCCTGGTGTTCGGATCCCGAGGCTCCGTCAACATGCAAGGTCCACTCTGGCTCACCTCCGTTTGGATCCAAATGGCTTTCCTTAGTGGTGGGTATTTCGGCGATAAAATCTGCCAGTGCTTGAGCTTTTATGGCCTTCCGAGGTTCATATATGATTTCGTGTTCGCCAAGCTCTATGCACCACTTGGAGAGCCTTCCCGAATGATCAACTTTTTTCATAACATCCCGTAGTGGTAGACTACTTCGGACGATGATGGGGTGAGCCTGAAAGTATGGTCGCAGCCTTCTCCCTGCAAGCACCAAGGCGTATATAGCTTTTTGAAGCAGAGGGTACCTGACTTCGGCGCCATGCAGGGATTTGCTGACGTAATAGACTGGCCATTGCTTTGGCCCTTCTTCTTTCACGAGGACCGAGCTTACAGCTTTCTCCGTGACGGCGAGGTACAAAACGAGGGGCTCTCCCTCCCGAGGTTGTCGCAGAGTCGGCAGGCTAGCCAAGTAGACTTTGAGTTCTTCCCAGGCCTTTTGGCAATCTTCGTCCCAAGGACGATCATTCCTTCTGAGGTCACCTTCCATTTTTGCTGCCTTTGTGAGGACTTTGAAGAAGGGTCGATACCTATCTCCGTACCTGGAAATAAACCTGCTCAGAGAGGTTATTCTTCCGGTGAGCCTCTGCACGTCTTTGACTGTGGCAGGAGTTCAGAACTCAAGCAGCGCCTTAATCTTCTCGGGATTAGTGTCAATGCCTCTTTCGGATACCATGTACCCTGTTGGGTTTCGGGAGCCAAACAGCGCAGCGGAATTTAACCGAAACCCTCCAGGATCCAAGTGAAACGGGGTAAACCGGGTGTTCGAAAATTTCATACCTAATTTTCGGTTGAGATCTCTCACTCAACTGTAGAGTCGAATCACAAAACCTGAACAGTTGACGTGTTCAGGCTCTCTATGGTATCCACACGAGCCTCTCGGGATCACCACGCTTCCACCACGTCCCGGCAGATGCGTTTCTCTTGCGCTCGCAGTGCTAGCTTGCGTCCTCCAAGGAATTGCAAGAGAAGAGTGCGGCTGTCCTTTTGGAGGCTAGGGCAAGGAGACCTGCGAATTTCTCACTTAAAAGTTGTATTTATAGTGAGACTCAACTTCCAGGCCTAATGGGTTTCAAAGCCCTAATCCAATTAGGATTTAATTTCGGGCTTAATAATGGCTCAACTCTTGGGCCCATTATTAATATGAAATTAAAGTGAAACCATAACCCAAATAATTAGCCCATGCACTCTAATGATCCAAATAGCTCTATGTGTGCGACCCAATAGGCTCTTACCACGTTGGCAATGATCATAAATCACATTTATGATCATAAGCAATGAGCGGTGTCTAGCAACACATCATTGCTACCCAAGTGACAAGATTGTCGATGATTCGACTAAACCTTTATGATCATCACCGATATATGCCATTGTCCCTTTGTCCAAGATATCAAGACTAAGCACGAGACATGGAATGTGTCACTCTCGTATAGCCCAATCTTTGGTTTCTTGATTACCGAGTAGACCAACTTAAACTGATGACATTGATATCATATATCAACTCATCCGAGCATGGCCATGCATTTTCTAAGTCTCACTCTATCAAGGGGCCCGAAGATATCACTCCCGTTACATAGGAGGGACAAATCCCATCTTGATCATACAAATCCCTCCGCATGATATGTGACATACCCAATGACCTCCTTCAAGTTCACTCAGTTACGAGCAACAAAGGAAAGTATCAAAGTATGTGACTCACATGTAGGGAACCTTGATGATCTTAGGTCGAAGGACTACATATACCATGATCACTATGAGAATCACTTATGACACTCATATAACGATCCATGTAGTGTTCTCATGGTGGGTCGGTCCAGTACACAAGTTCTCCAACTTGTACCCATATGTAGACTACATATCTCATATTAGTCTCCACATATGCTAGTCATTATGTATTATTGCAACCCGCTCCACAATAATACTAGACTAGGGACGTTTGAGAATATCATTATTCTAGGGTTACAATTATGTTTATTACGTTACGCAGAAACAAAACAACAAACATAATTGCTGGATTAATGCCTTAATAAAATATCATGACTCAATGTGCAAAAAATACAATCATCTCATGATTGGCTTTTTGGGCACAACACTAACAATCTCCCACTTGCACTAAAAGCCAATCATCCATGTATCTAATACCGATGGACCTAGAATGGCTATCATGCTTCTGCTGCGTAAGGGGCTTTGTCAGTGGATCAGCAATGTTGCTGTCTGTCGAAGTCCTGCATATCCTTACATCACCCCTCTCGATGATCTCCCTGATGAGATGATAGCGTCGGAGTATGTGTTTGGATCGCTGGTGAGATCGAGGTTCCTTAGCCTGTGCGATTGCTCCATTGTTGTCACAATAGAGCTCTATCGGGTCGGCAATGCTTGGAACCACTCCAAGTTCAGTGATGAACTTCTTGATCCAAACTGCCTCCTTCGCAGCATCAGAGGCGGCAATGTACTCAGATTCTGTTGTAGAGTCAGCTACTGTCTCTTGCTTTGAACTCTTCCAGCTCACAGCACCACCACCAATACAAAACACATAACCAGATTGCGATCTAAAATCATCCTTATCGGATTGGAAGCTTGCATCGGTGTAACCCCTTACAACGAGCTCATCTTCACCTCCAAAGACCAAGAATGCATCCTTAGTCCTTCGTAAGTACTTAAGGATGTTCTTAACAGCTGTCCAGTGACTCTCACCGGGGTTCGATTGGTACCTACTCGTCATGCTCAAAGCATATGAGACATCGGGACGAGTACATATCATGGCATACATGATAGATCCAATTGCTGAGGCATATGGAATCTTACTCATGCGCTCTCTCTCCTCGGGTGTACTCGGACACTGAGATCTAGAAAGAGTGATACCATGTGACATGGGCAAGAATCCTTTCTTGGAATCTTGCATGCTAAACCTCTTTAGCACCTTGTCAATATATGTACTTTGACTTAGGCCAAGAAGCTTTCTAGATCTATCTCTATAGATCCTGATGCCTAACACATAGGCTGCTTCACCCAAGTCCTTCATAGAGAAACATTTCCTTAGCCAAGTCTTCACAGACTGTAGCTCAGGAATGTCATTCCCGATGAGTAGTATGTCATCTACATACAACACCAAGAAGACAATAGCGCTCCCACTAACCTTCTTGTAGACACAAGGTTCATCTTCATTTTTGATAAAACCAAACTCTTTGATTGCATCATCAAAACGAAGATTCCAACTTCGAGAAGCTTGCTTCAGTCCATAAATGGACCTTTGCAATTTGCACACTTTATTGGCATTCCCAGGAGTGACAAAACCCTCAGGCTGTGTCATGTACACATCCTCAAGTAGCTTTCCATTTAGGAATGCAGTTTTGACATCCATTTGCCATATCTCATAATCATAGTGTGCAGCAATAGCAAACAAAATTCGGATGGATTTAAGCATAGCAACTGGTGAAAAAGTTTCATCATAGTCAATACCATGAATTTGCTTGAAACCTTTTGCAACCAATCGTTCCCTTAAAGGTAATCACATTACCATCCATGTCAGTTTTCTTCTTGAAAACCCATTTGCACCCTATTGGTTTTACCCCTTCAGGTGGGTCAACCAAAGTCCATACTTGGTTTTCATACAGGGATTCCATCTCGGATTTCATGGCCACTAGCCACTTCTCAGAGTCAGGCCCCGACATAGCTTGTTGGTAGGTTGTGGGCTCATCCTGATCCATGAGCATCACATCACCAGTGTGAGTCACGAGAAATCCATATCTCTCGGGCTCACGCCGAATCCTACCAGACCTACGTGGGCTCTGTGCTACAGGAACAGACTCTTGAACCACAACATCTTGTGGTGTCTGTTCAGGTTCCATTTCAGGTTCGATGTCTCCTTGTTGTTCTTGAATTTCTTCAAGTTCTACTTTCCTCCCACTAGTTCCTTTAGAGATAAACTCTTTCTCTAAAAAGACACCAGTTCGAGCAACAAACACTTTTTGCTCAGAAGGATTGTAGAAATAGTAACCCTTTGTTTCTTTGGGATACCCAACAAAAAGGCATTTTTGAGATTTGGGCCCTAGTTTGTCAGAGGATTGACGTTTCACATAAGCGTCACAGCCCCAAATCTTCATAAAAGACAAATTGGGATGCCTCCCACTCCATATCTCATATGGTGTCTTTTGAACCGATTTAGATGGAACTCGGTTTAGTGTAAAAGCGGCTGTCTCTAGAGCATGTCCCCAAAAGGAGTTTGGAAGGTCAGCTTGACTCATCATAGAGCGAACCATGTCTAACAGAGTTCGATTTCTCCTTTCAGATACACCATTCCATTGAGGTGTACCTGGTGGAGTGAGTTGTGATACTATACCACACTCCTTCAGATAGTCAAGGAATTCTCGATCCAAGTACTCTCCACCTCGATCTGATCGAAGCACTTTGATACTCTTCCCGAGTTGATTCTCTACTTCATTCTTGAATTCTTTGAACTTTTCAAAGGATTCTGACTTGTGTCTCATAAGATACACATAGCCATATCTGCTGAAGTCATCAGTGAAAGTAATGAAGTATTGGAAACCTCCTCTAGCTTGTGTAGACATAGGGCCACATACATCACTATGTATGAGTCCTAGTAAGTCATTAGCCCTTTCAC
Source organism: Aquilaria sinensis (assembly GCA_005392925.1). Classification (NCBI taxonomy): domain Eukaryota; kingdom Viridiplantae; phylum Streptophyta; class Magnoliopsida; order Malvales; family Thymelaeaceae; genus Aquilaria; species Aquilaria sinensis. Next base: position 12,684 of record SMDT01000647.1, on the reverse strand, counting down.
TTTGCCCTGTGAATGGGGCTTTGGTCATCTTGCCCAACAAACATGACTCACATGTCTCATATGATTCAAAATCAAATGAGTCCAAGAGTCCATCCTTATGGAGCTTGGATATGCGGGTCTCATTTATATGGCCCAAGCGACAGTGCCAGAGATAGGTCGGGTTTGAATCATTTAATCTGACCTTCTTGGTATTCACATTATAGATTGGATCTTCGAGGTCTAGAACATACAACCCATTGCTAAGTTGAGCACTACCATAAAAGATTTCATTCAAATAAATAGAACAACATTTGTCCTTTATTATAAATGAAAAACCTTTCTTGTCCAAACAAGAAACAGAAATCAAATTTCTACTAATAGTAGGCACAAAGTAGCAGTTGTCTAATTCTAAAACTAATCCACTAGGTAAAGTGAGAACATAAGTCCCTACTGCTAAGGCAGCAACCCTTGCTCCATTTCCAACACGTAGGTCCACTTCACCTCGGGCCAATCTTCTACTTCTACTTCTACTTAGATCCTGCACATTTGCACAAATGTGAGATCCACATCCAGTATCCAATACCCAAGATGAGGAAGTAGAAAAGTTAGCCTCTATAACAAAAATACCTGAAGTGGAAGTCTTACTTCCCTTTTCCTTAGCAAGTTCTTCAAGATAGAGCTTGCAATTGCGCTTCCAGTGTCCAGGTTGCTTACAATGGAAGCACTCCCCTTCCTTTGCCACACCACCCTTTGGTTTCAGTGCAGCTGAAGAAGAACTAGCATTGGACTTTCCATTAGCTTTATCCTTCTTCTTGTTGGCTTTTCCCTTTCCCTTGCCCTTTTGAACCATCAAAATGGGCTTAGCCTTCTTAAGGTTTTGCTCAGCAGTTCTCAACATGTTGAGCAATTCAGGGAGGGACTTGTCAAGGTCGTTCATGTTATAGTTCATGACGAACTGACTGTAGCTTTCAGGCAACGATTGCAAGACTACATCAATAGCCAACTCTTTCTGAAGAGCAAATCCCAAATTCTCAAGATTCTCAATGTACCCAATCATCTTGAGCACATGAGGACCCACGGGACTTCCCTCAGACATCTTGCACTGAAACAATGCCTTAGAGGTCTCAAACCTCTCATGCCTAGCTTGCTCTTGGAAAAGCATTTTGAGATGTTCGATCATATCGAACGCCCCCATGTTCTCATGTTGCTTCTGAAGCTCAGATTCCATGGTAATAAGCATGAGGCATGCAACATCCAAAGCATCATCAGAATGCCTCTTGTGAGCATCCCTTTCAGCTCTTGGAGCAGTGGCAGCAGGCTCATTCGGAATGGGCTGCTCTAGGACATAAGCCTTTCTCTCTTGTTTGAGGACTATCCTCAAGTTTCGGTACCATTTGAGAAAGTTGGTCCCATTCAGTTTTTCCTTCTCAAGGATCGATCGCAACGAAAGTGTCGATGTGTTTTGTGCCATGGTTATCTACAACAGTAAATATGCAGTGTAAGAGTCATGTATTTTAATTCATTTAATAAGGACTTTTATTAAACGATACTCCCACTATTTTCCTCAAAATAATAACCCTCGATATTATTTTGGAACACCTCGGCGCTAAGGTATTCTAGTGGGCCAAGATCCATATTTGACCACAACCTGAGTCAGCTTTGGCTTTTCTCTCAAGTTACAGCTATTTAGGTAGGCAACTCCTTGCCAATTGCATCTTATGCAACTCTTGGATAGTTGGGTGAACAACACTTGTCCAAGCTCATCTCATGAACTTAAGCCCAACTCTATGCCTCTAAGTCCCTAATCCTATTAGGATGACTTAGTTAAGTCGAACCCAAAGTTAGCAATTTGGATATCACTATTATCCCATCGCGCCTTACCAAGATGAACATAGGTGCTTTGCTTTGGCAAACCCACCTAATGTTGATCAAAGTCTTGACGAGTGCCAACATTTGGAAGGCATCACATTTAATGACTTAATATTTGTTTGAGGGATTTTTCTTGTGATATCACCAATTAGTTATCTCCGGTTGTTTTATACATGCATCACATACAAATATAAAACATGCATCTCATGCTTACAAGAAAATAAACATGACATGGTTATAGCCCAAACTATGTGATATTCTCAAGCCAATGAGAATATCATAAAAGCCTAGGAAAAGAAAAGAGTCTTCACAAGCTCCTTCTCTTCCTTTCTTGGTTGCCCTTTTGTTGTCACCTTCTTGGACATACCACCTCGAATGATCCTTGGACATACCACCTTGGATGATCCCATAATGCACCATTACATCAATAATAGAAACCTCGAGTTACATTCAAGGGGAGTAAGGTGAGAAGAGAATGTACAATGAGAGTGATAAGAGAAGGGACGACTCGCAGGCCGTATTTACAAGTACAACCAATCAAGGGCTATAACCATGCACCATGCTTCAAACACCAATCAGCATATCATGTCAAATCTCATTCAACAAAGATGCATGCCAATTTTCACGCGTTGATTAACCAGTTTTTATTTATGTGGCGCTTCGCATACGGCGGTCCCGCTGGCCTGTCAGTGGGCGGTGGTTCCGCTGACCGGTCAGCGGACGAGGTCAAGGGGAGCCGCCCTTGCGGGGGGCGTGGGGGGCAGCGCCCCCCTGCGCAAAAAATTTTCTTACAATTGCTTAGCCCGAAATCTTGTATTTTGAGAAAGTAGGCACCCGAGACTCCTCTATTCGAGCCACCAAAAATACCTTACTTTCGGTGCCCGAACAGGCCGAATCCGAACAAAGCTAGGGTTTTTGCAACTATTGCAAGAATCCTAATCCATATAGGTATCTCATACCATTCAATTTGAGATTAATCTCATTAACCAATTTGTGTCGTTTCTTCATATATCTCATATGTTCATTACGAATTCCAGTTTCATGCATCTTGAATCAATCTAATTAATCATGGCCGAAAAGCAACCGAACACATAGCATCATGCGATTCAACACTCAATCCCGATTTAGGGTTTCACCAGTAGCTCTGATACCACTGATGGGTTTCGGGAGCCAAACAGTGCAGTGGAATTTAACCGAAACCCTCCAGGATCCAAGTGAAACGGGGTAAACCGGGTGTTTGAAAATTTTCATACCTAATTTTCGGTTGAGATCTCTCACTCAACTGTAGAGTTGAATCACAAAACCTTGAACAGTTGACGTGTTCAGGCTCTCTATGTGAAACGGTATCCACACGAGCCTCTCGGGATCACCACGCTTCCACCACGTCCGACAGATGTGTTTCTCTTGCGCTCGCAGTGCTAGCTTGCGTCCTCCAAGGAATTGCAAGAGAAGAGTGTGGCTGTCCTTTTTGGAGGCTAGGGCAAGGAGACCTGCGAATTTCTCACTTAAAAGTTGTATTTATAGTGAAACTCAACTTCCAGGCCTAATGGGTTTCAAAGCCCTAATCCAATTAGGATTTAATTTCAGGCTTAATAATGGCTCAACTCTTGGGCCCATTATTAATACGAAATTAAAGTGAAACCATAACCCAAATGATTAGCCCATGCACTCTAATGATCCAAATAGCTCTATGTGTGCGACCCAATAGGCTCTTGCCATGTTGGCAATGATCATAAATCACATTTATGATCATAAGCAATGAGCGGTGTCTAGCAACACATCATTGCTACCCAAGTGACAAGATTGTCGGTGAATCGACTAAACCTTTATGATCATCACCGATATATGCCATTGTCCCTTTGTCCAAGATATCAAGACTAAGCACGAGACATGGAATGTGTCACTCTCGTATAGCCCAATCTTTGGTTTCTTGATTACCGAGTAGACCAACTTAAACTGATGACATTGATATCGTATATCAACTCATCCGAGCATGGCCATGCATTCTCTAAGTCTCACTCTATCAAGGGGCCCGAAGATATCACTCCCGTTACATAGGAGGGACAAATCCCATCTTGATCATACAAATCCCTCCGCATGATATGTGACATACCCAATGACCTCCTTCAAGTTCACTCAGTTACGAGCAACAAAGGAAAGTATCAAAGTATGTGACTCACATGTAGGGAACCTTGATGATCTTAGGTCGAAGGACTACATATACCATGATCACTATGAGAATCACTTATGACACTCATATAACGATCCATGAAGTGTTCTCATGGTGGGTCGGTCCAGTACACAAGTTCTCCAACTTGTACCCATATGTAGACTACATATCTCATATTAGTCTCCACATATGCTAGTCATTATGTATTATTGCAACCCGCTCCACAATAATACTAGACTAGGGGCGTTTAAGAATATCATTATTCTAGGGTTACAGTTATGCTTATTACGTTACGCAGAAACAAAACAACAAACATAATTGCTGGATTAATGCCTCAATAAAATATCATGACTCAATGTGCAAAAATACAATCATCTCATGATTGGCTTTTTGGGCACAATACTAACAGTACCCAAGGAATTTTCCCGAGGTTACCCCGAAGATGCACTTTTTAGGATTGAGCCGAATCCCGAAGGCTCTGAGCTTTTGGAAGGTTTCCTCTAGGTCTGCAACGTGATAGCCAGGCAGTTTGCTCTTGACTATCATATCATCAACATACACCTCCATGTTTCTCCCCATTTGGTCTTTGAAGACCTTGTTCATCAACCTTTGGTAGGTGGCTCCTGCCTTTTTTAGCCCGAAGGGCATCCTGACATAGCAGTACGTTCCTCCCTCGGTGATGAAGGCGGTTTTTTCTTCAACTTCGGGGTCCATCCTTATTTGATGGTAGCCACTAAAGGCGTCTAGGAAACTAAGGAGCCCATATTTGGCGATTGAATCTACCAGTTGATCTATTGGCGGCAGAGGGTATGAGTCTTTTGGGCAAGCATCGTTCAAGTTTCTGAAGTCGATGCACATCCGGAGTTTGCTGCTACCTTCTTTTGTGGCAATGACCACATTGCTTAACCATTCGGGGTACTTCACCTCCCTGATGACTTCGGCGTCTAACAGACGCTGGACCTCGGTTTTGACAAAGTTGCTCTTGTGGGCCGAGATGCTTCGTTTCTTTTGCCGGACAGGTTTTGCTTTCAGGCTTACTTTGAGGCTATGCTGTATTATGCCAGGGTTTACCCCTGGCATATCTTTCGGCGAGTAGGCAAACAGATCTTTATTTTTCAGCAGAAAGGATACAAGGTTTTCCTTCTCACCTTCGGCCAAGCTCTTCCCTATTCGGGTAGATTGTCCTGGGATAAGTTCTACTGTTTCCATTTCTGCTTTTGCGAGATCTTCTTCTTTGCCTTTTTCTGGAGCCTTTGCCTCCATTGTTTGTGCGAAGTTGCTCGCCGGGGCCTTTCGTGCTTTCACAAACACCTTTCTCACCTCGGCCTGCTCTATGAAGATTTCTGCATCTCCATCCTTGGTGGCGAATGTGACAGTCAAGTACTTCACATCAGGGCGAATGTGCAGGTTTCCCTGTGTCTGCCTTCCAAGGATGGCGTTGTACGAGGACGGGACGTCCATGACGATGAACCTCGCCATTGTGGAGGCGTACAACTCAGCTGCTCCGTCTACCGAAGTCCCTCTCATCATCAGTGGGAGGTCGATCCATCCGAGAATGGGCAGTTCGGATGGTCCGACCCCGAAGGTGGGCGAGGTGACTAGCTTACGCTCGCTGCTGGAGATGCCCAAGCTCAGCAGTAATTGCGAGAATAGGACGTCCGCATTTGATCCGTCATCAAGTAGCACCCTTTTGACGTCCCAGTTCCCTATCCTCGCCATGATCAGCAGCGGATCGTCGTAGGGGAAGACGATGGTGGATCCATTTTTGCGGGCCAGCTTCTTTGCTGGATTTTGATATTCCATGACTGCAATTTCTCTGGCCTTCCGCTTTCTTTCCGAGGATGGGAGCCCAGTGGTGATTGTTTGGATAACCCCTGCCGGAGGTGGAGGGCGCCTTTTTGGACTTCGGTTTCTCCGCCTGTCGGAGTCATAGTCCTCATCTTCGGCCCTTTCTTCCTCCACTTTTCTGCCTTTCGGGGATGGCATCCGCAGGTATTTCCGAAGTTGGCCCTGCTTTATCAGCGACTCTATGTACTTCTTCAGCTGGAAGCAATCTTCGGTCTCATGACCGTGGTCGCGATGAAACTGGCAGAACTTTTTTGCATTCTTCTTATTATCGGCGGTCATGGCCCTTGGTCGCCGAATCTGCGTCCCTTGCCTTTCCAGCGCCATGAGAATGTTGCTCCGTGTAGTGCTCAATGGTGTGAAACTTTGGGGTTTCCTTCCCCGCATCCTCCGAGGTCGTCCTGCTTGTTCGGTCGGATGCCGAGCTTGTTGATTGGACCCTTCGGCGCGGTGGTGATCGGACTTCGGCCCTGCCATTCTTAGTTCCTCGGCGGTCATGTGCTGTTCTGCCCTTCGGTAAAATTCTCCGAGGGTCTCCGGGGGGTCCTTTGAGAACTCGTAGAATAGCTGTGAGTCTCGCCGAAGGCCCCGTGTCATGGCAAGAATGCGGATTTCGGGCCGGAAGTCTGGGACGCTCAGAGCTTCCCTATTGAATCTTTCGACATAGTCTCGGATGGTTTCTCCGTTCCTCTGCTCTATGTCGAACATCTGGACAGGCATCTTCGCAGTAGGTCGACTCCCAATGAATTGCTGTGTGAAGGCCGTGGACAACTCCTGGAACTCAGTAATGGTCCCTGAAGGCAGTGAATTGTACCATGCAGTTGCTGGCCCTGTGAGGGTGACTTCGAAGCACTTGCACATGGTAGCGTCGTCAGCACCGTGCATTATCATGCTGCGTCTGTACTTCGTCAGATGGGCCTGTGGATCAGTACGGCCATCATAAATCTCCAACCGAGGTACTCTGAAGTCACCTGGCATGGCTGCCTCAACAACGGCCTGAATGAATGGGGAGACATCTTCGCAGAATGTTCCCGAGAGTCTGGCCCAAACGGGTTTTCTGGCCATTTGTTTCTCCACCCTATCTAGCCGTGCTAATATCCTCTCCATAAGCACTGTGGCACTAGGCCCTTCTTCAGGGAAGGGAGATTGCCGGCGCCTCTTCGGGGAGCGAGTTCGGCACTGAGGGGACAGGGACCTCGCCTCAGGCAGCGAACTTCTTTGCTGCAAGACCCTCGGTCGCTCAGACCTCTTCTGCCCCACAGGCTGTTTCCCGAGGGGAGTATTTTCTGTGGACGATTCTTCGCGCGGATCTCCGCTTCCCAAACTGCAATGAGTAGACTTTGGGCTTTTCTCCCGAGGGCGTGCTGGTGAGGGAGGTCTCTGGGCCTGTGCTTGCTGTGGCCACCTTCGGTCGATCTGCTGTGTCATTTCAGACACGACCGAATGCTGAAAGTCTTTCAGGAAGCTCATAGTGATTACTAGAGGGCGGTCTTCCTCGGGCACAGAAATCTCTGGGAGTGTTTGCTCAGCAGCCGGTTGTGTCTCAGGCGCGGACGGGGACTTTGGGAGCCCCTTGTCCTTAGAACGCCGAGTTTCAACGACGGCGATCTCAGAGCGGGTTCCCACAGACGGCGCCAAATGATGGCCGGGGGCCTCAACGTTTAGAGTCATGATGACTGGTGGAGAGACTTCTAGGAGGAAGAACGCCTGGAGGATGGTTCGCCCAAGGGAGTGTGCCTGAAAGTCCAGAAACAAAGGGTTAGGAGGCCCCCGGAATGTGTTTCCGGGGGGGGAGCCTCCGACGCCCAAGTCAGTGGTGGCTGAGAAAAGGCAGAGGAAATAGCACAAAGGGGCTGAAGAGTCTCGCCTGGTGATTTTTTCAGAGTCTGGGAGTCAGACCTCTTTTTACCAACCCGCCCTCTGCCAAGTATTTATTTCCTGGTATTTATAGGAGTGCCTAGCCCGTTCAGATCGCGACACGTGTTCGGTCGGATGTTCTCTGAGTTTCTGGGCGTAGGGGACAGATAGCTGGTAGTAGGTTGCCTTGAGCCTTGTGCTGAGATGGGCCATGTTGTGATTTTGACAGCGTCAGCGTGTCAGAGCGCCTTTTGAGGCGGCTTATGACGTCTATGAAAGGACGTGTCAGAGGCTTCCTTAAATGCTTCCTTAAATGCTCCTGCCGTACTCCCGAGGTCCATGGGCGAGGTCGTCCTTTGGTACGGACGGTGCCTCTTCGAAAAACACGCACTCAGTTCGGGGGTTCCCAGCTTCAGGGAGTTCCGCCTTCGGGGAGATCATGTTCGGCCCACGATAGCTGGTGCCTCTTTTCCGAAGGCGATCTGTTACAACCTCGGGGGGTAAGTAGTATCCTCAAGTTTCCTGGCATGCCGGGCTCAGAGCTCTTCGGCTATCTCCCGAGGTGTATGATCCCACCTTTTCTCGGGTAGCGCCAGTTTCTTCTGGCCATTCTTTTGGTAGGGAGTTCGGCCAGATAGAGGCGATAGCCTTTGGCTATCACCAAGTATGTTTGATATGGTTGGTAAGTGTCCAAAGTTCATAGCAGCAAAATCTGTGAAAATTATGTAGATTCGTAGATTGGCAACATGTCGTTAGATTTGTAACCTTGCCCACGACGCGTTGCCAATACAGGAAAGTTGGCAGAATGTTACCAACTGTGGCGATGCATCGCCAATGATGCCCCAGGAGGCTAATCAGGTAGCTCTTAGTTCATTACTTGCATTACAAGGCAAGGCATAATTAGTTACTTGCAACTCAAGCAAGATTTCTATATTTTCATGGTTAAGTGTTTTGGCTGTGTGCTCATCAAGTGTGGTGTTCAAATGCATGGCAAAGAAGATGCCCATCTCATCTCAAGTTTTGAAAACACAAACTTTTCCTGTTGATGCACATTCAGCAGAACAATAACTAAGAAAGGTTTAGCACATTATGGACAAATCCAGGAACAAATACTTATGGCATAACTTGGCATTTCATTCATGATACTTACAAAAAAGTTCCATTAGTCATCCGAGGCTATATGTACACAAAATAACCTCCACACTAAACTTACGTACTTGGAACAATACCAAGAATACTCAAAATACAAATGAGCCAATAGCTATGCCTTTACACATCCATAATCCTAGTAGTATCCGAGAGCTACCTTCAGGGTGTAATGCAAAACCAAAGTTTGTAGGAAAAGACCTACAACCATGCTCATACCCATAATGCAAACTGATAGCCAAAGGCTATTGCCTCCTCGGTAGTAACTCCCTGCCAGAATATTGGCCGAGGAGTCTGACGTCACCCAAGAGAGGATCTTTTCACTGACCTCGGAAGGTGCGAAGTCAAACACTATGAGCTCGAGACTTTGGTTAGCTCGTCAGGAATTCCGAGGACAACACCGTCTCCATCGAGGGGCTAAACTGACCGTCTTCGGGTAAGAGAGCCATCTCCCTGAAGCAAGGGAGAATCTCCCCGAAGGAAGAGGCCCCAAAGAGGTCTTCCTCGAACAAGAAACACCTGAACGAGGGAATCCCCGAACTATGGGTGTGAGTCCCGAAGAAGGTGTTCATCAAGGGCGCTCCCAGAATTATGGGATAGATCCCGAAGGAGGTGCTCGCACCGAAGGACGGATAGAATCCGAAGAGGGTGCCCGCACCGAAGGGAGACCTCGCCCAGGGGACCTCGGGAGTACGGTATGAGCATTTAAGGAGCCTCTGACATGTCACCCACAAGCCCTACACGTCACATCTGAACGGCGAAATGACACGCCGCAGCCGCCCCAGTCCTGACACAACCCGTCCGGGTCCAGGGCTAAAAGAGGCTGCAAACGGCTGCCTGTCCCCTAGGTCCAAAGAGACAGATCAAATCCGACCGAACACGTGTCATGATCTGAACAGACCAGCTACTCCTATAAATACTAGGAAATGGGACTGGGCAAAGGAAGGGCATTTTCCTCTCTCTGAGAAAACACAGAACAGGCAAGACACTTGATCCCTTAGTGTTCTTCCTCCACTCTCACTCAGAAAACTGACTTGGGCGTCGGAGGGTCCTCCCCGGAAAAGCAAACCGGGGACCTCCTAACCTTTTCTTTGAGCTTTTCAGGCGCACTCAGCTGGGAAACCTGAGCTCCAGGCGCTTGCCTCCACAGGAAGTCTCTCCACCTGTCAACATGACAGCAAACGAAGATGCCTTGGGGCATCATTTGGCGCCGTCTGTGGGAAACTACTCCCAGGTAGCTGTTGTCGAAACTCGGCGTTCGAAGGACAGAGGACTTCCAAAGTCCCCGTCCGCGCCTGAGACCCAACCAGCTACCGAACAAAGTCCCCCAGAGACTTCCTTGCCTGAAGAGGAACGCCCTCTTGTCATCACCATGGATTTTTTAAGAGACTTTCAGAGGTCTGTTGTGGCTGAAATGACACAACAAATAGACCGAAGATGGCCGCAACCAGCCCAGGCGCAAAAACCCACTTCGTCAGCACGACCTCGGGAGAAAAGCCCGAGGGCAACCCATCATAGCTCGGGAAGTGGGGAGCCACGAGAAGAGTCCTCAACAGATAACTTGCCCCTCGGGGCACGGCTGGCGGAAAGAGCAAGGTCTAAACAACCTGAAATCCCGTCCAGAAGAAGTTTATCAACAGAGGCAGGGTCCCCCTCACCTCGGTTCCGAAGTCGCTCCCCGAAGGGACGGCACCAGGAAAAGGAGCCCAGTGCTACGCTCCTCCTGGAGAAAGTCTTGGCAAGACTGGAGAGAGTGGAACAGCAGGTGGCACGCAAGCCTGTTTGGGCCAGGCTAACTGAAACGGTCTCTGGAGATGAAACTCCTTTCGCCCGAACAGTGGTCGAGGCGGCCATGCCAAGTGACTTCAGGCTACCTCGGCTGGAGACCTATGAGGGTCGGACTGATCCCCAGGCCCACCTAACAAAGTACAAACGCAGCATGGTGTTACATGGGGCTGACGATGCTACGCTCTGCAAGTGCTTCGAAGTCACCCTCGCAGGACCAGCAACTGCCTGGTACAATTCCCTGCCTCCAGGAAACATCAAGGGGTTCCAGGAGCTGTCCACGGCGTTCAACCAACAGTTCATTGGGAGCAAGCCGACGGCGAAGATGCCCGTCCAGATGTTTGACATAGCGCAGAGAAACGAGGAGACCATCCGTGACTATGTCAAGAGGTTCAACAGGGAGGCCCTCAGTGTTCCGGACTTTCGTCCCGAAATCCGCATCCTCACCATGACGAGGGGCCTCCGGAGGGATTCGCACTTGTTTTACGAATTCTCCAAAGATCCCCCGGACACGCTGGGAGAATTCTACCGAAGGGCTGAACAACACATGACAGCCGAAGAACTGAGAATGACTGGACCAAAACACGACCAAATTCAAGCTCGTGGCGAAGGGTCCAGCCAGCAAGCCCGGTGTCCAACGGAACAGTCAGGCCGACCTCGGAGAATGCGAGTAGGAGGAAGGAAGCCCCAAAACTTTACACCTCTGAGCACCACGAGGGCTAACGTCCTTATGGCGTTGGAAAAACAGGGGGCTCAAATCCAACGGCCAAGGGGCATGACTGCTGACAACAGAAGGAACATGAAGAAGTTCTGTCAGTTCCACCGTGATCACGGTCATGACACCGAAGACTGCTTTCAGTTGAAAAAGTACATTGAATCACTGATAAAGCAGGGCCAGCTTCGGCGTTATTTGAGAATGCCTTCCCCGAAAGGGAAAAAAGAGGAGGAAGGAAAGCCCGATGACGAGGATTACGATTCGGACAGGCGAAGGAACCGAAGTCCGAGAAGGCGTCCTCCACCTTCGGCAGGAGTAATACAGACGATCACAACCGGACTTCCATCCTCGGAAAGAAAAAGAAGGGCCAGAGAGATAGCGGTGATGGAATATCAGAGCCCAACAAAAAAATTGGCCCGCGAGGATGGCTCCACCATCGTATTTCCCCATGACGATCCATTGCTGATAATGGCGAGGATAGGAAACTGGGACGTCAAGAGGGTACTGCTGGATGATGGGTCAAACGCAGACGTCTTGTTCTCACACTTGCTACCAAGCTTGGGCGTATCCAGGAGTGACCTCAAGGCTGTTACTTCACCCACGTTCGGCGTAGGACCATCTGAGCTACCTGTCCTCGGGTGGATCGACCTCCCCTTGATGATGAAAGGAACTTCGGAGAAAGGAACTACTGAGTTGTTCGCCTCTACCATGGCAAGATTCATAGTCATGGACGTTCCTTCGTCATACAACGCCATTCTCGGCAGACAGACACAGGGAAATTTGCACATTCGCCCTGATGTAAAGTACTTGACCGTCTCCTTCGCCACCAAAAAAGGAGACGCAAAGATCTTCATTGATCAAGGCGAGGTGAGAAAGGTGTTCGTCAGAGCACGAAAGGCTCCAGCAAGCAACTTAGCACATGCTGTAGAAGCAAAAGAGCTGGAAAGGGGCGAGGCAGAAGATTCCACAAAGGCGGAAACATAAGAAGTAGAGCTTGTCCCAGGCCATAGTACCCGAATAGGGAAAAATATGGCCGACGGAGACAAGGAAAAACTTGTATCTTTTCTTCTTGCAAATAAAGATCTGTTCGCCTACTCGCCGAAGGACATGCCAGGGGTAAACCCTCGCGTAATCCAGCATAGCCTTAAAGTGAGTCCGGAAGTAAAACCTGTCCGGCAAAAGAAACGGAGCATCTCAGCTCACAAAAGTGAATTCGTCAAAACCGAAGTCCAGCGTCTGATAGACGCTAGCGTTATCCGGGAGGTAAACTACCCCGAATGGCTAAGTAACGTGGTAATTGCCACAAAAGAAGGAAGTA